>CAVNYN010213251.1:0-102310 GCA_963692815.1 Nyctanthes arbor-tristis
TTACTAGAGATACTAGTGATTATTTATGGTACACAACTAGGTGAGTTAAATCAGTCCAACTGAGCCAGCAGTGTCTGTCCTGCAACTTATTTCTCCTGTTGTTTGTGTGTCATGGTTGAATATACATCTCATCCTGTGGCTTTGTTTGTTTTCATATAAAAGTCTCTGGTCACACTCGTTTGTCTAAAATATCCTTTTTTATTGTTATAGAACCATTTGTTGGTCTGATCGTCTTCTAACAAAATCATCATATAGTGCTTGAAGCAAAATCATGTTGAAATTACTTTACCGGGATTCATCTCTATGACTTTGATGCTTGAAACCTACTACTAAATTTTTTGCCTAAAAAAATAGTCAACACTTATGGATGTTTGTTTTGTTTCCAGTGTTGATATTGGTTCATCAGAGTCCTTCCTACACGGGGGGGAGCTTCCAACTCTTATTGTTCAGTCGACAGGTCATGCTCTGCATGTGTTTGTCAACGGACAACTTTCAGGTGAATGTTCTGATAATTTACTTCCAAGGGTTCGTATGATATAATAGATTGCGATTCCATGTTTAAGCTAACACTTACTGCAACATTGACTATGTTGTATAGGTTCTGCTTTTGGGACAAGGCGGAACAGGAGATTCACATTTAAGGGAAAAGTCAACCTACGTGCTGGATCTAATAAAATTGCATTACTCAGTGTGGCCGTTGGATTGCCCGTTAGTTCTTAACCCCTTGCACAAATCTCTACGCTCTTGCAGTAGCATGACATTATTCACCACTTTATTTTATTTATAGTTCATGGATTTATGTTCTAGATATGCATTTATGCTGAAAATAAATCATTATACAATACGTGGCAAATTCACATTTAAAACAAACGCAAAGAGGAGCATCCGAAAAAAGCCCAACTGATACAAACAAAAGCTGCTTGTATCAGTGGTCATTTTAGCTCGATGTTCCAGTATTAAACTCTTTTGCACTTAGTTATGAATTATACGGACATAAGTGGGAAATGCATGGATATATATATATATATATATATGGTTAGAGGGAATTGCTGGCTTCAATAGAAAGTTTTGTTAACAGCATTTGAGAATATTCAATTCAGAACTGGGTACATTCTTCGTGATTTTATTGAAATCATTTCTGATATTTCATATTTTTCCATTGACGAATGTATTGTCTCTGATATTTCATACTTTTTCATTGAAGAATGTTGGAGGGCATTATGAGACATCGAACACTGGAGTCTTGGGTCCAGTTGCACTGCACGGACTTGACCAAGGAAAATGGGACTTGTCCTGGGCAAAATGGACCTACCAGGTTGTGTGTCATTAATTTCGTTTTCCTAGAGATCAGTTTCTAGTTTGGGAAATGTTCTCAAAAAATGCGTCTTAAGCAGGTTGGGCTTAAGGGAGAAGCCATGAAACTCGACTCTCCAATTGGTATCTCTGCTGTTGACTGGATGCAAGGTTCATTGATTGCGCAGAAGCAGCAGCCTTTGACATGGCATAAGGTAACGAACCAGAGAATACACTAACAAATATTAGCTGCTTATGAAAAAGAAAACTGCCATGTTCTATATTCAAACATTCTTGAAATTCTACAGGCTTATTTCAATGCACCAGACGGAGATGAGCCACTAGCCCTGGATATGAGTAGCATGGGCAAAGGCCAAGTGTGGGTTAATGGGCAAAGTCTTGGAAGATACTGGACCGCATATGCCACAGGGAACTGCAATGGATGCAGTTATTCAGGGACTTTCCGGCCTCCTAAGTGTCAGTTGGGATGTGGGCAGCCAACTCAACGATGGTATGTCTCCAGAAAACCTATCCTTGAAAGTCGACGGAGTCATGCCACTGTTCTGACCTACGAAGACTACAAGAAAATAAAAATAATAAATAGTTGTTACTGATTACTTAAAATAAATGTTTTTCAGGTACCATTTGCCTAGGTCTTGGTTGAAACCAACACAGAATCTGCTTGTGCTTTTTGAAGAACTTGGAGGAGATCCTACAAGAATTACTCTTGTTAAGAGATCAACGACCAGTGTTTGTGCAGATGTTGCCGAATATCACCCAAACATCAAGAATTGGCAAATTGAAAGTTATGGCAGGACACAAGAATTCCATAAACCCAAAGTTCACCTTGGCTGTGGGCCTGGACAGTCCATTTCTTCCATCAAGTTTGCAAGCTTTGGAACTCCTTTTGGAACCTGTGGGAGCTTCCAGCAAGGAACCTGCCATGCTCCTACCTCATATGCTATCTTACAAAAGGTACTTCTTGTCCTTCCCTTTTTGTTGCAAAACCTTATAAGAACTAACAGCATCTCTTCTTGAAGTGTAAGTGTTTCACTCTTTTCATCATGCAGAAGTGTATTGGGCGACAGAGATGCTCAGTAACCATATCAAACAGTAACTTTGGGCAAGACCCATGTCCCAATGTGTTAAAGCGGTTATCAGTAGAAGCAATATGCACGCCGCTTTGAGTTAACTGGCATACTATTATAGCTAAAGAAAGGCGAAAAGAGACAAGAAAGAGAAAAAAATGGTAAATCACAGAAAGAAAGTTTGCTAGATATCTGAGTGCACTTGGTCTGCAAAGTTTAGGTAGTGTTAAATTATATATAGGGGTGCCCAAGGATATCCCTATATTAGTGTTCTTTAGTCAGTACAGTTTGTAGATTCAAGGGATTCCATATGGTTTTCCATCATGGATCTCAACCTGGGTCTGTTTCCCCTTTTAACCGGAAATACGAACCAGGTTTGTTATTTTTTTCTATTGTTGAGACAGTTTGTGTGAAGTTATCAAGGGAATTTAAACCCTGAGTAGGCTTCATGTTGGGAATGGATCCTGGTATGAAGTTTCCTTTGATTATTTATCTTGTGAAGTGCAGTTGGTCAAAATTAACTTAAATTCCTGTAATATCATTCTGAGTTTATGTAACTTAACTTTCATTCAGAAGATTGTAATTCTTGTACCCAAACATGTAATGGTTTTGCCAGAGATAGTTTTGTTCAAACGCTAGATGTCTAGCGGTGTTATGCCATCAAAAGTCCTATGTAGTGTGCTCTATGAATTGTCCAATCAGAGTATGTCAAGTGTATGTCTAGAGGCATAGTGCCGCCAGATATCTGGCGTTGCATACAACAATATACATGATTTTAACTTGCCCTGCTGCTCCTTTCACCCTTTAACATTATTATATCCCACATCAAGATTCGAGAAGGAATGTTGGGGGGGGGGGAAGGAAAGCTAGCACACCAGCAAAGAATATTTAGGAAATAAATGTTCAGTATTTATTCAAGCGAAGTGTACAAGATAAACTTTGGTCTAAAGAAGCCAAAATTAAAAGTCTTAAGCCAATTGGATCTATCTAAAGTATTAGGCAGTAGCAGTAGTCATGTGTTTGGCAATAGTCTGCTGCAGCTCTTCTTTCTTGGCTCCCACAACCTTGTCCACAATCTTTCCTTCTTTAAGGAACATGAAGGTCGGCATTGCCTCCACTGCCCAGTCGGTAGCCACAGACTGCAAACCAACAAGAAAAACAAGGCTTATATATCTACTACTATCTCAAACAGACTAAAATATATTTATTAGATAACACTATACAGAACCAAAAAGAGCGTTTTTGTTTCTTTATTATGGTCTTCAGTAAGTTTTGTTCAGGCTTAACAAACAGGCCATTTAGGGGAAAAAACTATGGCGGGGTAAACCGACTAATAAGTAATGTTTTTACCTTCAACTCATCAACATCCACCTTCAAGAAGGTGACATTGGGCAACTTCTTAGCCAACTCCGCAAAGAATGGAGCAATAAAACGACAAGGACCACACCATGAAGCGGTGAAATCTACCACTATCTGCAAGAGAACAATTCAGTAAGTTCCAGAGAGGGAGAGTAGGAACACAATTACGAGATTGAAGCTCGAAACACTATTGAGTATTGAATATAACAAGCACACTGCATTTGCCTGTGTTTTAAAAGTTAAACACCGAACTTTAAAGACTTCCTTTACTAGAAATTTTGTACATAGACTATGAGAAAATATTAGCACCATCCATGGTTCCTTATTCCGCCACGGATGGCCCATTTTCAAAAGTAATCAATAAAAAACAAAGAAAGTAACTGCCGTTATTAGTTAGGGATCAGCTGTTGGGCGTGCCCGGTCCGTGTCCACATCAGCTAGTGCCATAACGAACCCATGTATGGTGCTAGAACTTTTGGACTCCAAATTACATTTCCATTTGAATAATTCTATTTTGACAAAAAAAATAGACAAAAAGAGTCACAAATTGACATGTGTTTTATGTGATTAGTATTGATGTAAAAGTGATGTGACGAGATGGGTTAAAAAACAAGATTGTGCTATGTGTCAGTTTTGTTAGAATTTTTGTGTGTGTTTTTGTTCAAATAGCACAACTCTTTCTATTTTCATGGGTCCAAAATCAATTGTGTGGAAAACTAAACCAGATCATCAGGTATTATCTTCATTATGCATATAAAATTAATATATACCAATCTGAGGTAAATATATAATCAAACATCCATGGAAAATTTAATTGAAACTCACCCTAAAATCAAAATCAGAAAAGCAAAAATACAAGCTTCGAATTTCTCTATTTTCAAAATGGAACCAAGTTCAATCACTCATAAACTTGTACAAATTCGGGTGCATCTAAAATCAACTCAAACAATGAGATTGACTAATTAGCACTATCTATCCTAACGTTTGAGTTCTCTGTGCCTTTCATCCCTATTGTTTCAAACTTTAGTTACACCCTCAATTTCAACATGTCAATTACTATTAGTTTGACCGTTAAAAATAGTTACTATAAGGCCAAGATACGCTCAAAATATTAAAACTTGAATTTTGGCTAATTAGCACTATCTACCCCCAATTGTTTGGATTTGTTGTGCTTTTCGTCCCTATTGTTATAAATCTGAAACTTACATCATTAATTTTAACTTTTCTAACACAATTTACCGCTTTCGTTAAAATCTTTTAGTATATCACCCTTAAGATGATCTTTTTACCTAAAAGACAAAGATGCCTTTGAAATCTTGAGAGAATTAGAAATCAAAAGAGTTAGAACAAAAAATTATTTTTCTCAGCCCCCTCTTTTGTCTATTTGTGTTAAGTTAAAACCAATACTAATAAAAAAGTTCACATCAAATTATAAGTTTAAAGAAGTGGAAGAGTAAAATATAAGCTAAAGCAAAAGAAATTAGGATAATTTAATTCGTTTAAGTTGGAAATTGTATTAAAAAGAGGATTTGAAAAATCTAAAAAACTCAAATGTAACTGTAATTTAATATTTTGAGGGTAGTAAAAAAACTTTGACCATTTAACAGCCAAACTAATATCAATTCAATTGAAAAAAGGGTAGATGGTGCAAGAAATGTCGAAATTGAGCGCATAATTGTTAGGTTTAAAACGATAGGAAAAAAACTCAAACATTAGGGTAGACCTTGTTAATTAGCCCAGTGAGATTACACATATAGAAATCGAAATAAACTAACAATTTAATTCAATAAAATCGAATCAGATCATCTCCTAAGGCAAAAGGTAAAAACGTAACCATGTATTCAACCCAACATACAAAAAAACCCCACTCAGGAACGCCGCCAAAAAAAAACCAATAAAATTGATTCCATATAAACAAAATCAATATCTATTCACATCAATATGATAGAAATTAAAAAGTAAAAATTACCAGATTTTTGGAATCATTGCCCTTGGCGAGCTGTTCATTCCAGGCCTCAATGGTGTGGCAGCCGATCACTTGTCCCTCAAGCTCCGTTTCCATATCTTCTCTTTTTTCACCCTAAAAATTGATGTAAAAAAATAATAATAATAAATATATGGAAAACTTGTCACAGAAGAAATCTCGTAATGCTCTTCTTGTTAAACGGGGCCTCCAAATATATAGGAAAGCATTATAGGGAATAGGGCATTAATTCTAAGTTTATTACAATTTTACCATTGTTGGAAGGGACCAGCGGTAAGAAACAACGAATTGCGCATGTTGATTTTTACTCTTTTTTTCTCTCTCTCTTTTGCTTTCTGTTATCTTCCCTAACTCATTCTATTTAAAATTAGAATTTGTTTAAATTAACTACATTCACATATTTAATTGGACATATTTATATTATTACACAAAGTTCAACCGCTCACTTAAAAAAAATTATTTATACTTTTAAACAAAAATACTAATAGAGAATGAGAATCGGAATCAAACAATCCTATATTCATATTCACATTAATTGCATATTGCATATATATATATACATACAAATATTCTCTATAAATTATCATAATAATTCTTGTAATCAGATTAAATATTAATTAATAATCATTGATAGATAGGATATATTTTATGCGGGGGTTTTGGGGGAGTTGGAGGGGTAGATAACGAGTCCTTTCAAATCAAAATGTAAGATTCGACTATTATTATTGGAAAATATTATAATAACTATTATTACAGGAATTTTTTCCTGTAATACATTTTAGTGGAAATTAAAAAAAAAAAAGATATTGGCACTACAAAAAAAATCATAATAATGCTCTAAGTCCACGTGCAAAGCACACGCTAACGTTAGTGGGAAAAAAAAAGTCAAAAATGAGATCCATATGAAGAAAGCATCTTCGTAAAAGAATATATATTCTCGAAATCATCTTTCATGAGATTCTCAAAAGCAACTTCCACGACTACTCCTACACGCTTTCATGAAGAATAAAGCAAGAAAAAATGTTCCTTGTATGAATTTGACAAAGAATCCATCAAATCAAAATTAGTGGTGACTATTTGTGAAACACTCTCTCCCTATATATTCTAGAGTAACCACTAATTACTATGAGAAGTGCCATTCATAATCAACTGAGAAAATGAAAAGAATGCGTTTATCTACTTTATCTGGAATTATATAGCACAAGTGTCTAGCACCAATTTAGATAGTAACTGTTGTGGTATTAAACGATAAATGAAAATAAATAAATGAATAAATGAACCCTTTGATTCAACTAATAATTATATAATAATGCCACATTGATATGAACACTAACAATGCAAATAGTATTACCCTTTAAAGTAATATTCTATTAGGAACTGAATATATCGTAATTATATACCATTTTATCATAGAGTAGCTGTCAATAGTAATAGCAACAAAACCGAGTCGCATCATATCGACAGCTACTCAATCCGAATAGAAGGAAGAGTTTTCGATTTGCGGATCGCTCGGCAAATTCGGACCTACCTCAATACGCTCCGCCAACTTTAAAAAAATGAAACAAAGGGGAAAAACCATATGGATCAATAGTCGGATCATAGGGCCAGTCCGCCTCGATCCGTGAGCCGATCTGCCCACAATTGGTGAATTGCAAGGCTGATTGCACCGCAATTTTTCTATGCAGGTTGCTATCCCCACTCAGAACATCTCCAATGGATACCATGCATTGCTGTTGATGTGGCATCGAAATAGATAGTAGTCTTATATGATGTAGCCCAAAAGTCCATTAAGTGAAGAGGGTTCCATTGAGTGAAGTGGGACAACCCAACTACTGCTCCAATGCACAATTTCCATCCCATGTCAAACGATCTGATGTCAGGAAAAGAAATATTGAAAAAATAAAGGAAAGAGAGAGATGCAGCGGGGAGAAGGCTGACCCCTTTGTCAGTTGGTCTCACCACAGGTCTCAAACCAAACCTCCTACAAGACCCGTCTGCCTTTTTTCTGGCCAAATTAGCATCACCTTGTTCCATGTCAGTGTGCATCGGAGAGGGAGTTTTTGGCCAAAAAATGCATTTGCTTATGTGGAATGGACTTTTCCCTCAATTCACCCAAGCATTGAAGATGCTCTTATCAGCTCCAACTAGAACTAAAAAGGGACAACCACTAGTCAATAAAATGCCCCTCAAACTAAAGGAAAAAAGTGTCTTTTAACAAGTTAGCACCAATCACACTACCATCTTATGGGAAAAGATGGACCGTCCAATAAGAGGTCACCTCATGTTGCCGATGAGAAAGCCTGAAATGATAATGGCGTGCGCATTTGGACTTCTGATTCCACCCAGCAATGCAGAAATATCCACTCCCACATTTCTTTTCCCTGAACATTCTATACTCCCATTCCCATGTATTTCATATTTCAAGTTTACGGCTCAAGCAGAAATTCAACTGCAGCAGTATCATGTCATGTGATGCTTTTCGCCTACCTTCGGCTTTAAAATAAGTTGCAAAGCATGTACAAAAGGATATATATTACAAAATTGAAGAATACCAGAGAGAATAGAATAGGTTCTAGGCTAAGTATAACCACAAAGGAGTCCTTGGAATGCCTTTGCATTAGTAGTAGTATAGTCTGGAAAAGCAACTAATCAAGGAATTTAAGTTCAATCACTAACAAAGAAACAGAATTTGAAAGGACGTAATACATAATTAACTTGAGAATTGCTAACAGGATCATATGTGTTTTAAAGATCCAATCAAAGGAGTATGAAATGATCAGAAGGGTTATAATACTGATAAAAAGGGTTATAATACTGATAAAAAGTGCCCAGAATAAGTTCAATGGAAACAAGCACGTTAAGAGAGGGTAGTCATAAAATACACATGGTAGCTGGCACCAATTCAGGGGCAGGCATGTCTTTTTAAAACCTATAGAAGCTGGCATTCACAACAATTATGAGATCAGAGTAGAACAAACTAGACAAGGATTAAGGCATTAAGCTAAGAAAAATTAACACGGTTTCTTACGGTTGCAAAGAACCTAATTCTGTGTTCAGGTAGATATATATAGGAATAGTTTGAACAGAATATGTAGTTAGCTCCAATTAAGACCGACAGTATAATGCTTGTGACTTCTAGTCATGCTACTACAGGTTGATTCCTCGCATTCCTGTGACACCAAAAATATATACACCCTATTGCAACGTAAGGCACAACAGGCAATCCTACTATCCTATTTGGTCAGAACAAATATCTAGAATTTAGAATATATAATATACAGGAGGGTGTTTAATTAGGTGCTTATCAACATTAATACCTCTCTAAAGTACATTTTAAAAGAAACAGTCCAACCAGTCTAAACTCTAAATTGGAGCCTAAAAAGCATAATCTGAAGGGAAGTTTCGAGGATACTTTCTGCTTAGCCGCAGTTTTCTCACATAATGGTGATAAAAGGCAAAACATTTAGCCCAAGATTCATACTTCGAAGGCACCTTGTCATGCTTTCTAGAACATTATTCTGAAGTAAATAGGCACCAATCAACTTCAACCATTGTAAAAAGATGCACCAGAATGTGAAGTAACTAAGATGCTCAAAGTAAATTCACTTTATATATCCAAACTATCTTTCAACAAATACAAGTAGAGTGATACCAGTCCACATTGACACCTCCACGAGAAACGTGAGAAGGAAAAGATTAAAAGTAAATTCACATGTATCATATCTCAAATTAAAGCATAATTAATGAACAATGTTAAATTGGTTACAAGGTGATCAACTTTCTGAAACAGTAAGTACCAACGAGAAACCAGCCAACCAATACAAATAAGAAGATTGCCAAGTAAGTAATGAATGTCCCTCCTCCAAATATAAGTCCTAACCCAAGGACTATAATAAATGGTAAATAAGTTTTCACAAAAGCTGCTTTACTAACCCATTGTCCCCTGAGAAAAATAAAAACAGCCAAATTTACTACATTCCACCCACCAGCAAGAAACTTCAATCGGTTCAAACCATTGGCTACAAATGAATGGCAGTTGCAAGTGAAAATGTTGTAGGAATGGTGTTGGAATTCCTGTGTGCTTTTACGTAATGCATCATCCCATGTCAAAATGTCTCTTCCAATGTCACTTCGCTCTGATTCATGGTTTTTGTTATATGCAGCAGAATTTGCAAGGTTGCAGCACTGGAGGCAGGATTTTCAAAATGAATAAATCTTAATGAAAGAGTGTCAACAATTGTCAAGTAAATATGAAATCTCTTATGCAATCAATGAAATGGTCGTTAGCCCAGTGAAAAATTTACAATGACATTTCTCTTTTTGCAGAAACTAACTTGTAACCGAAATCAGACTATCCAACTGTACCTTTTCTCTACTTATTTGAAGAAAGCGGGTCGGTGCTCCAAATGCAAAATTGTCAACACAGACAAAATTTGGCCCAGCAAAATCTAATATAACTCCATCCTCCCTACATATCCCAATGTGACCAATACAAGGGAAAAACCATGATAACACAGGAAGCGGAGTCCACACAATGCAGCATGGGAACCGGCTTCTTTTTGGATCAATTTGCAGGGAAAGCGCCTCACTCTCTCCAATCATCAGGCTGTGCTCTGGTTCTCCGTTCCCCATTTGATTTAAAAGCAGCAAATCTTGAACAAACAAGGAAACCACTTTAGTATTACTTTCATGGGGAACTAGAAGATAACACTGTGTATCATAATCTTTCTTATAATATTTATTACTTATTAGATATTAGATATTTGGCAGTGTTCCTTGTAGCTGATCTAATCTTTTTGAACAGTGGTCAGCACAACTTAAAAACTTCCATTTTGATAATTCATTGACCGAATCAACATAGATATACAATCGCGAACGAAATTAATTTCAAATGAGAAACAGTTTAAATCTTCCAACAGAAAAGGGAATTAAAGATGGATTAAAAACAAAGCTCTTGCTGGGATGTAAATCATACGCGAATTGCATCAGAAGATCTGCTAAGATCGTGAATTCTAAACTCCAGTATTTCGATCAAGATAAAAAACCCATAAAATTTTAACTACAATTTACACATATAAGAACCGGTGTGTTTGTGCCGGCCGAGGGTGCCGCGAGAAAAAGAAAGGACGTACTTTTGGCAGGGAAAGGAACAAAGGTCCGACACGGTGAAACGGGTTGGATCCGCCAAATCGCGGAAGCCGATGATTATTTTCTACTACTTCGACACTCCGGAGTCGAGAAGTATACGTTTGGGCATCAGGGCATGCTTATATTGCTTTCCTAATTTCCAAATAAAATGTAACCATAGGGTATGTCAATTTGGAGACATAAAATAATGAAACCATTTTTTTTCACCTTTAAAAAAAAGACCAAAAAAGTTTTCCTTTTTTTGAAGGTGAAAAGACCAAAAATGTTAGTAAACTGGAAATCTAATAATAGGAAATTAAAAAGGAAACATGATTCCATGGAAATTAGGGTACAAAATCTCTCAGTAGTTGGGATTATTTTTTTATAGTAAAAATACAAAAAAATTGAATTTACTAACTTTAGTTTGTTTCTCAACCATGTGCCTGGTTGGCTTTTTATTTTTATTTTAAAGTAGATTTACTAACTTTTGTTTGTCACCCATGTGCCTTGTTAGTTCAATCCGGCTATAGAAACAGATCGAATTCCGAGTTTAAAACCCGACCACTAATTACAGAGGGCCACGTGTAAAACCGAGTTTAGAACCCGACCACTAATTACAGAGGGCCACGTGTATTTTACACGTGGCCCTCTGTAATTAGTAGTCGGGCTCTAAACTCGGAGCCCGATCTGTTTTTATAGAAAATTTACTTGTTGGCTTTTTATTTTTGTTATATTTCAAAGTCCAGTTATACCAGCATAAAGCTCTCTCTTGGGATCGTTTCGCGAACCTTCTCTTCTCTCAGGTCCAGAGGGGAACTCTTAGTTAGGTCCGTCAGCGACTTGGATTGATACCTATCGGTAAGACGAAGCTCGAGATTTGTGCCATGTATGTGGCACATGATGGGTTTTATCGATGTGAATCAACAAATCATAGGAAAATTTGGTCACGTAGATCTTCTATTCTTCCTAGGATGCTCCAATTCTTCCTGAAGTTCATCATCGAAAACGCCTTCCATGTTGACATTGGTGCTTCTTGCGACTCAGCCTTTGTCTCGACCTCTGGGTCTTGGATCTATTTATTAAGGATCTTGACCTGGAACAGAGCGAGGGTAAGTTAGGGACTCCAACCAAGTGTAGAGAGTTGAGCAAAAAAAAAGAAAAAAAGAAGAAGAAGAATCAAGCGTAGAGAGATGGAAAATCTTGGATGATGGGATGGAGATGGACAACTAAAATATGCATACATTTTTACGTGTACCATCGTGATAATATGTTTAGTGAACTTTACATACCACTATATATTTCTATTCTACTAGCTATTCTCGCTCTATCGATTTCTATTCTAAGCACTAACAAGACTTGTAACACCCTGTAAAATTTTAAAGAACGAGTTTAGCATTGTGATCATTATTTTGATAATGATGGAGGAATTATTTGGATTGCACAACTTGATTGTATTGAATTGTAAGATTGTTACTCCAATGAATGCTAAGAAAGTGATTACTGGCAATATGATTGTTACTTTGACGGTGATTGAATAACGACTAAAATTACATCAATTGTGTCATTTGGTTAAAAGATCATAGCTCAAGTGATGCCTACAATAGAAATATAGTATTTGATTAGTATGACCCAAAAATATAATAACCAAATTGTAAGATCATACTAAGTATGGGGACTTAACAAATAATAAATAATTAAGAAACATTAAAATGCCACTTGTCATTTTATGAAATAACCACATGAGAAAATAAAAAGAATATTTGTCTCCAATTTTATTTGGCAAAACATCCAAAAGATGTTTGCTCTCATTCCCATTAGCTAATCTCAAAATTTATGTAAGGACACTTGCATTTTTTCCTATTTGTGGTTCACAAACCTTCAAATATAAAAAGAAAATTCGTCCATAGACAAAGAGGTGCATAGAACACCATTGAGAAAAAGGCCCCTTTTCATATATAGGAAGAATCCAACTTAAAAACATGACATCGATTGAGAAATATCAAGGTTTTAGAGGCATTTTTCCACTCAGAATTGTTCAAGCAATATTTGGAAAATTAAGAGATAAGTAGAGCTTTAATTCTATATTATAATTTCGGGTTTTTGATATATAGCTTGATATAATGAATCTTAAAGGAGGAAAATGATGAGTTTGTTGATATAAGTTAGATGTATTTGAATTTCTTAAAGTATATGCATGGTATGAGATTTTTAAGTTTAAAGTTATTAAGGTTGACTTAAGAAATTTTTAGAGAAATGAGTAGATGATTGTGATTTAATTTTCTATTGGTTTAAATGCCGTGAAATTATTCTTAGACATGAAATTGGAAATTAACGAAGACTAAAAGGGAATTATGTAAAGTTAGTATATAAAATTATTGTTAAGAAGGGAGAATTGAAGTTGGAAATTTGAATGAAGTATTCTTTTGGACTTTAAAGTGAATTTCATAGTATTTTGTTAAATTAAATGAAGCTTTGGGTTAATTGGAAGAAGGAAAGCAATATCTTCTTTAATGAAAAGGAAAGCATAAGAAGCGAATGTTGAATTTTAGGAAGTCAAGTATGTATGTATGAGTTTAATAAAGGACTTTGGGCAAGGGAATATTATATATGTAGTTTCTGCCCTTCAACTTCAAAAGATCATAACTGATAGTATATGTAGAATTTTAACAAGATATAAGTTGAAAAATTATCGTCTATGTGTTTTCTATCATCTGAAACTTGAATGACACCGTTTGTAGACCCGTTGAAGTTTTTATGACATGTTTCGTGAAAGTAGTTAATGGGCACCTGAGGACAAATTTTCAGGGGGTTGAAAAATATTTTGGCATTCTCAACGTAGTATTCTTGGGCTCAATTTCATATATGATGAACTTATATGAGTTTTCTACCTTTTAGGGCAATTTCAAAAGCATACGACATCATTATTGATTTTAAAATGGTTTCAAATGTGCATTGCCCAAACAGGAAAACTAAACAATCTTTAATTGAAGAGTTGAATTAAGTCTTGATTCAATAAGTTGTGTACATAGTTGACGGAAGAGTTTAGTTAAGTGTAAAAATGAAGGTTTTGAGGATATTTGTCAATAACTTAAAGAATCTTTGGAAAAATCAAGTTAAAGAGGTGAGTAACTAATACTTTGATTCCATCTTTGCATTCATAAACTTTTGATACGATAAGTATGGTTTTGATTGAAATCTTTTATGAAATGGATATGTATCTTCATACATTGAAAAAGAAGATTGATTGATTGCATTTGAATCACTAGTTACTCTACCCGTTTTATATTGAATTGTTTTGAATTGTTTCCTACACTATGGCCTATCCAATGATCCCGGGATAGGGAAGATTAGTGTGGTGTTTGCTTTGAATTAGAATTATGGTAAGGGTCAACTAGGGTTCATTGTGGATCTACTTAATTATACATGGCCATGATTGAATTGACTGAATTAATATGACTTTTGCGCGCACCACAGGTAGTAGTCTAACTAGTGAGAGGGCCTATTTATGTATTGAAAAGCTTTATGCATTGAATGGTTTTCTTGAAACAAATCTTTCAAACAAAAGGTGAATCAAAGGGTTTTATTACTCACTGAGTACTTCATACTCATTCCCTTCTTTCTCTAATTTTTTATAGATGATTGAAGTTATGATATATTTAAAAAGCAAGGATAGCTATGGGTTGGAGCATGCTTGTGAAGAGAGTAGCGTTTTGCATGTAGTGACAACATGTTTTTGAAAATATTATGAATTTAATACCTGTTGTATTAACAAATATGTTCACCTCCCTATAAATGTATTCCTAGTTTTATATAACATTGGCAACTTACCTTCTAGTATAATAGTTTTTCCAATAATTTGTCTTGAAAAGATTAATTTTATTTATTTTGTACGTCTCGTCCCCACTATTTATATTGAAGCTTCCGCTATAAAATTTGTTAATTAATAGAAGATCTTCAAAAATATTATAAAATAGCGAGACTGTGACAAGACTATTTTAGCTCATCATTAATAAACTTTTCTTCAAATTCCAACCATATACATATAAACAGTTTAAAAATATTCATTTTATGTTTAAGAATTGTAAAATATGTGTTTAGTTAGAATCATGCAACGCTTATTTAAAAACATTTTTCTAAATAAAAATCACGTGGTCTGCAATTTGGAGAGAGCACAAGTACACCGCACACCATATGTGGTGCCCTTTAGTTTTTTTTTTTTTTTTAATTACAATCACACTTGGCAAGATGCTGTCTTCACACGCGTAACTTCATTTTTTAATCAATTCCAATCCAAATGCACAAATTAATTGTGTAAAAATTGATGTAAATATTTCATGGGAGTTATTTGTACTAGAAGTCACTGAACTTTCAGTCTACTAGTAAACAGGTTACTAAACTTGAATTGTTTGCAATTAGATCTTTGAACTTCAATTTAACAGCAATTAGGTCAGTCAACTTCAAATATCAACAATTAGACCACTGAAATTTCACTTAGTTGCAACAAAACCACTCTATTAGTAAAAAAATATTATTTTGTCACTGAATTAAAACGAAATCAAGAAATGTGATAATCCAAAAGACATAATTTATTGAAGAGGAAAAATTAAAGAATATATGATGAATCACAAAAATCTAAACATTGAACATTTATCCTGACATAATAATTCTAAAGAGTTTTTGACTAATTGTCATGTTAATACATGAATATCAAATAACTCGTCAGTAGCTTTTAGTTTATGTTATCAGTTATTGTCAATAATCTAATCTCTTATTTATTGATTGACATAATTGCAATTAAATCAAAATTGAATAATTAGATTGACGATAATCAAAGTTCAGTGACCTACTTGTTATTAAATTAAAGTTTAGTGATCTAATTATAAGTACATTACACGTTGAGTGATGTAAGTACTAGCAATTAAAATTGTAATTAGAATGAGAGTTTGGTAATCTTTAGCATCATTAACCCATTTTTATTTTATAGCAAAGAAGAATGATTCATCTAGTCATCTATAATTTAAGTTCACTTAAAAAAGGATTCTCTTTACTTTTATGTCTCAGCTTTTGTAAGCTTTGCTAAACACGCCTTTAAGATATAAATAAAAAATATATTTTTTCCCATTCTAGAAAAACTAGCAATTTATTGTAAATATATTTTAGAGTGAATGACTTACCTTAAAACTCTAATAGTCATCATATCTTGGTCTCTACTTCAAGAGTCTTTTACTTACCCACCAAGACTTTTTTTAAGTATTGTAAGTCTATAAATAGCCCCTTATATTGAGAATAAACACACAAATCAAGAGTTTTCTCTCCAACTTTTATCTCTATTTTCTATTCTTTTCTTCTAATTTATAACACATTATTAGCACGATTCTCTTGCTCAAAAATATTTTCAATTTACATCCTGCGTGGTTTTAGTTTCTCAATTTTCAATGGTAGTAATGATTTTTGAAGAAAAATTTTTCAGGGCCGTTCGTAGGTTGTGAGAAAACATAATCCAATTTAATTGGATTGTTATTCAAGATACTTTTAACTTATTATTGTTTTGTTATTTCTATATGTGCATGGATGTTGTATATATTATCGTGTTATTTGAATGTTTAGAAATTATTTAATCGATTTATATTTATCGTTGTTTTCAGAAGAAACACGATCTTTAAAGTTTCAGTAATAATCCTGAAGATTTTTGTAATCTAAATATTATTCTTGCTATTCATTATGGTTTCTGGAGAATCACTATTATGTCTTATATTTTTAAAGAATATGATTGGATCCGAAAGAGCCCTGACATATATATACACACACATTATTAATCGTGATTTCTTAAAGAAATATGATCGTTTAAAAATCTATCAATAATCTAGAAGATTATTGTAGTAAGATATTATCTTTTGTGATCGATGAAGAATCACAATTTACGCTCTATATTCTAGAAGAATATGATTGACTCCTGGAGAGTGTTGACACATATTATTCTTGTGGTTTCTGAAGAATCACCAATTACATCTTATATTCCAGAAGAATATGATTGGCTTTAGAAAAGTCATATAAGATTTGTCGTACATAAGGAAATACGATTCTCTAATTCTTAATAGTCCTAAAGATTATTAAGATTAATACGTTGTGATTCATGAAGAACACAATATGATTTCATTATATTCTAATTTAATATAATGTGCTTATGAATAGCACGGTGTACGAGATGTAGATCTATGTTTTTTGAAGAAAAATACATTAAATAAATATTCTTGAAGAATATTTTATATTACTCATTATGAATTATCTTTTTTTACTATTCGTTATATGCATTATTTATTTCTTACCTTATTATTTATTTTTAGTTCATTATTATTTCAATTAGATTAAATGAGTTGTTGCTCCCGAATTAGCACGACTAATCGTAATATTTTGAAGAATGGTACATGCTCCTGAAGAGCAATTTATATTGAATTTAAGAATCTAATTTATATGGTAATTCAATATTCTTGAAGGATATTGATCTATTGCTCCTGAAATAGCAATAATTCATATTGATTTTAAAAGTATAATTTACTATGCTTCTGAAGTAGCATGTCTTGATGGTTATAGATATTAGTGATATGTGAAACAATACTCTCTAAAGGAGAGTACAAATATTTATGTCATGTTGACAATGAATTTATGATTCTGCATATCATAAAGTTATACTAATAGCCAATATCACCAAATTTTAGTTAGTCATGACATATTGGCAAGAATTATTTGTCATAGGCCCTTGATATTTTAGTTCATCTGATCTCAAGTGACTTGGGTAAGATAACAAAAAAAGGGAAAAAGATATAAGAATTGTGTACAAGCACTTAGTTTCCTTCGTTATTATGTCTAACTCAAAGTTGAGTACTTTACCGTCTAAGCTCCATATGATATATAAAAAATCATGAGTTATGCCCCACTAATTTCATTGCATTGCTTGAAGTAAATGTAACATCTCATCGTCAACTGTGGGTGAAGATGTGGAGAAACTCATGAATAAAGCCTTACTAGAAAATGCATAAAGCATCTAATAATGATAGATCATTTAAAAATGAGTATAAAGAATATTCTTTAGATATGACATAAAAGGGCGTTGAGCGCATACATGTCATACGGTAAAATATTTTGTGGATCTCTACTACAAGTTAATTAAGGGAAAATGGAAAGTTGAGACTAATTTCCTTAACGATAATGGTCAAGTAGTGACTCACTTTGATGTCTCTGGCTTTTTACTGACCCAAAAGGAAATATTGGCGATTTGATGTCAGTGCAAATATGCATACAATGCAATTAACATTAGTTGAAGACAATATTAATAGTATATCATGTACATCTAATATCATCAAAAGTTTTAGAAGAGCTTGTATTATTTTGATAAATAATACTACATTGTATATTGAGGATGTACTTTATTTTAGTAAATTTAAGAGAAATTTACTGATTTTTAAAGATATCAAATGGATATTATATTGGGATAATACAAAAAAGTTAATAAAATTTCGCATAAATTCCTTTGTATTTAGCCGAAAGCAGATAATTGAAAATTTCTCGGCACTACCATATGGAATGTATTATATATTCGTAAAAGTAATTGAGACAAACCATGTCACGAACTTGAAGTTCGTTGACCGAAAGAGCTTTAATATTAGCATAATAGGTTTGAGCATACGTTAGCAACTATGATGCAGTAGATGATTCATATAGGTACAATCTAAAAAACCAGAAGTTTCTCTTAGTAAATAGTTTCCCATGTGCTGCTGTGAGCAAGACAAGTTGTCATCAAACCTTCCAGTGTGAAGATTAATATTGAGTCTCTAATTTTATTGGAAAGAGTTCAAAGAGATGTATGTGGGCTGATATACCCAATATATGGATTATTTATCAATTTATGGTATTGATTAATGCTTCTACTAGATAGTCTCCTATTCACTTGCTTTCTACTAGAAATATAGCGTTTGCTAGACTATTTGATCCTAGAATAAAGCTAAAAAACTCAATTTCTCAATCAAGGAAATTCGTCTAGATAATGCTAGTGAATTTTGATCTCAAGCATTCGACGATTATTGCATGGCAATCGGAGTTGAGATTGAGCATTTAGCTGCTTATGTTCACACTCAGAATGGTTTAGACCATTGTCTATAAAAACAAAACTCCGAACTTCTCTTTGGGGTCATGTTATATTACATTCTGTAGTAATAGTTCGTATAAAGTCAATTATCTATCATTAGTATTCTCCTATACGGCATGTCTTCGGTTGAGAATCTAATGTCTCTTACTTAAAAAGTTTTGGTAGTGTTGTTTAAATACATTACTTGTTATATTAGACCAAAAGTTCAATATTATGAAAATTTGATTATTTGACATGACCGGTTATACCATCTCGATTTGTTGATATTAAAAACCATCGAAAATCATCTGAAGAATAAAAGATTCTTCCATTTAAATGAATTCTCGTGTGCTGCAAGTTCTCAGGCAATTTAACTATTAATAATTACTAGCTATTTAGAATTGAGTTTCAAATATATCTGAAAAATAGTCAGGGTGAACCGTGTGAGCCCCTAACCCTCTATGTGACCTTCTAGATTATTTATGAATTTGGATCCACTAGAGGTCACATGTCAAATTCACAACTAAAAGTTTGTGAGAATATTTGCTCAATTGATTGATTATGAGCAAAAGTTTCAGATATCGTAAAAGATATATGTATCTTACTAGTGAATTTTATCCCAAAAGTCATCAAATATTTCTATATTATTTGGGATATCAATTGCCTATGGTTAGCAAAATAATATTATACGCCTTAATTTATTTGCTATACAATTAATTGAGAATATTCATTTGTGTTTAAGTGATATTAATCTTTCACTTGCAGCATTATTCTTATATAACATGCCAAAAGAGTAGATGACACCCCTTATATTTGGCTTATAGTCAGAAGCCTCCATCTAAAGTTGATAAGCGTGATTTGTCGCTCCACCATAATAGTTAAGATGGATATTATTATAATACTGATAATACAGATTAGATTTGAATCCCTTTTTGTATACTTCATCCATGAAGGATGATATATGTTATATCATATTTTTCCGACTATTTCTTAAATTAAATAGTATTCTCAGCATTAAGAGGAAGAATTAATTATTGGTAACAAGTATATGAAATGCGTAATTGTACTCCTTGCATGTATAATGCAAACTTGAAGTTTGTAAGATAGTATGCATTTCAAGATTACTGACTGTACAGTTGCCAATAGATATACTGTGTTAAATGCTTTGACTTGGATTAATATAAAATCCTATAAGAGGATTTGAGGTATTAGTGACATGCTTGAGGCATGACGTGGTCGATTCCAAAATTATGATCCATGAAAACGAATATGAAGCATATACTTGTAATCGTCCTTTTGAGGCATATACTTTAGAAGAGTATACAGACATAACTAATAAAAAGTGCCTAAAGAGGCTCAAGTACCTGAAATTACTAAAATAAAGATATCTCGATAAGTTATGTCTATACCAAGACTAGATGGAATCGACAAGAAATAATAGTCGACTACACATGCTCATGAGCTCAAAAAAAGACGAGGATGATGAATCAATTTTATGAAAATTATTGACATTGAATATTGGCCAAGATAAAAAGACAATTCTGCAGATTGTTACAATGTCAATAATATGACGATAGTTATGCTAAAAGAGCATTAGATATATAGTGGTTGTTATTGAAACCTGAAGTTTTATTCGACTGGCAATATATGAAAATATATCATTAGATATGATATGCTTGAATGAAGCATATGAATAACTTAAAGTTCTTGTATACATTGCCAGGTAATATAAGAGATATACGTGTTGTACTCTTTTTTCCTTTATTAAGGTTTTGTCCAATAAGTTTTCCTAGCAAGGTTTTTAACGAGGCAACATCGATGACGTATCCAACGAATAATGTACTCTTTTTCCTTCACTTGGATTTTTTTCCACTGAATTTTTCCTTATAAGATTTTAACGAAGCATATTCTTTGTGTAATAAATATGTGTGACATATATGATATTGACCCTCAATATAAAACTCCTGAAGAGTTGACACTGCCTAAAGTAGAAAATATTTCAAAGTATTGATGATACTGGAGAGATGTGGATGACTAAGCATGAGATCTATTGTGGCCGAAATCAGGGGGAGCAGTTGTACTATTTTTCCTTCGATCAGTTTTTATCCCACTAGGTTTTTCTGACAGGGATTTAATGAAGTAATAATTGGACACTCAAAAGTTGATCAGAATTAATTGTACTATTTTCCTAGTTTAGTAGGCTTTTCTCCCACTCGGTTTTTCCCCAAATGAGGTTTTTAACCAGGCATTTAATGTATAGATAGTCATTCGATGGAGAGTGTTGTAAATATATTTTAGAATGAATGACTTTCTCTGAAGCTCTAATAGCCATCGTATCTTGATCTCTACTCCAAGAGTCTTTTATTTGCCCACTAATACTTTTTTGCGTATTGTAAGTAGCCCTTTGTATTGAGAATAAACACAAAATTTAAACACAAAATTTAAAAGTTTTCTCTCTAACTTTTCTCTTTATTTTTCTATTCTTTTCTTCTAGTTTATAACACAATTAAATTGTAATTAGAATGAAGGTTTGATAATCTTTAAAATTGTAATTAGAGTGAAGGTTTGGTAATCTTTAGTACAATTAACCCATTTTATTTTATAGCAAAGAAGAATAATTCCTCTAGTTATATATAGTTTAATTTCGGTAGTAAAATGAATCTCTTTAGTCTCAGCCTTCGCAAGCTCTGCCAAACGTGCATTTAGGATATAAATATAATAAAATATATTTTTTCATTCTAGAAAAATGTTACATGAGACATCGCAAGCGGGTTTAAGCCTAAAACTCGACTCGTTGACCCGGATTTAAGCTCTCCCCCGGGCTGTTGCGCCTGTATTTTCGATTCTGCAATTGGTCCATGAACTTCCAGTGAATTCCTCATACAAGTATAGACAAAGATGAGGAAGCGTGATTTAGCGATTTTGATGCTCGCTGCTTTCGCCATTTTCTTTTCTCTTCAGGTACGTACGAAAAGCCCGGTGATTCTTAGTTATTTTATAGTTTTTCTTTTTCTTCGAGTCATTTTGATCTTCTCTATTTGCATTTGATTAATGGTAATTGATGAAATTCAGCACGAGGGTGATTTCTCCTTCAAAGAGGCGTGGTTCCATCTCTCTGATGAGTATCCAATCAAGTACGAGGCCGAGCGTCTCCCTCCGCCGATAGTCGCCGATCTTAACGGTGACGGGAAGAAGGAGGTTCTCGTGGCAACACATGATGCCAAAATTCAGGTAACATGAGTTATTAAGTGACAGAGACTCGATAGCCAGTGCATCTGTCCGTTGAGTGCTTTGCTTTATCTGAAGACAGAGCAATTTTAGGAGAACTGTGAAATTTTTGCCCTTACTTCTATCATTTTTGAAATTAAAGGCTGAGATCCTTCACTTTCATGTTCATGGAATGTTGATTTTTATTTAATCTGAACTTAGAGAGTAAAGTAGTGCATCCGCATGGAGCATGCTTTGAGTTGATCTTCACTGGGAACACAACTTATTTGCCTAATCCCAATCAAAAATTTTCCACTTTTTCATATTGCAAACAGAAATCTCTAGATAAAATTAGAACTCCCAAGGAGTAACTACCGGTGGGAGCTGTCCTTAAGTTGTAAATGTTTTGAATTACTATTGAATTTGCAAATGTAGACATCATCATTGTGCTCAAGTTTTCTATCTTAATAAATTATTAGAGTCTGTTCAACAAAGCTTGATTTTTGGTAACTGATACTGTTAAGGGCAGCACTAGTAATGCAGCCTTCAACCACTCTTTGTTGTTTTTCCTTTCCACCGGCATGTCTTATGAAATACGGATGTTTCTTTTTCTTAAAACTCTGAACTCATATTCACTATGCTGTTAGGTGTTGGAGCCTCATGCAAGGCGTGTGGATGAAAGTTTCAGTGAAACACGTGTGCTGGCTGAGGTGTCACTCTTGCCAGACAAACTCCGCATTGCCACAGGGAGACGTGCTGTGGCAATGGCTACTGGAGTTATTGACCGTAATTACAATAAAATGGAACCACATAAGCAGGTTTTAGTTGTTGTTACATCAGGCTGGTCTGTGATGTGTTTCGACCACAACCTTAAGAAGCTGTGGGATGTAAATTTGCAGGTTTCAATAAGTTTCATACTGTTGTCCATACACATGGTTATAAAATGTTGAAGGTTATCTTCATTTTCTGGAATCAAATTTCGGTGAGACTTTTCTTGTTTGCTCATCCATTTGCTATTTGACAGAAGGATTTTCCGCATAATGCGCATCACAGAGAGATAGCCATCTCCATCAGTAATTATACATTAAGGCATGGAGATTCCGGCTTGGTGATCATTGGGGGCAGAATGGAGATGCAGCCTTATGTATGTGACTCATCTTTTCTCAATCTTTATCCAGAAGCAAATTATGTTTCATTGGATTAAATCCATGCTATAAAAAACAAAAAAAAGATTTTTTTATGATGCCCTCAGTAGCT
Source organism: Nyctanthes arbor-tristis (assembly GCA_963692815.1). Taxonomy (NCBI): domain Eukaryota; kingdom Viridiplantae; phylum Streptophyta; class Magnoliopsida; order Lamiales; family Oleaceae; genus Nyctanthes; species Nyctanthes arbor-tristis. The sequence goes on from CAVNYN010213251.1 coordinate 23,438, forward strand.
GTATCAGCCCTTTAAATTCATAAAGTGATGGCATCATAAGTGGGTGTTTGGAAGTGATTATTTTATTTTATAGACATAATTGGTTAAACTTACTTTTTAACCGAACATTTGGTGAGCCACAAGAGTACTGCACACTATCCACTACCCATCTCTATCTTTTTACACTTTGACCCCATTATAATCACTTCCCATACCTAAAAGACGTGGTTGACTAGGCAACATTGAATTTTAATTATTATTTATTAGGACCTCAAGCATGTTTGAAGAATTACAATGTCATCCATAAAAAGATATATGGATCTTTACTCTGCCCCATTCCTGAGAGATTTCACCATCCATCTTCTAGTCAAATCTTAAAAATGGTGAAAAGGATATGGAATTTCAAAAGGCTTTGGGATTCTAACCCTGCCTCTTTCCATAGGGCTTATTTAGTTTATTTTTTTCTCACCTTTTCCATGTAGTTTATGTTTCTTGAAGCTTATGTAAGATTTGCTGGTGAATTCACGAGCCTATAGAATCCTTGGATTTGCATTCCGTAGTTGTTTCTCAAGTGTATTAAATAGATCTATTTTGCAAGTTGATATGTGTAATCACATTGTACGCTAGAGTCTGACCAAGTTTCTTTTTCACGAGATACCTTGGGTAGTTGGGGGCTTCGCTTCCTTTGAGTATATGGATGACAATAGAAAAAAATTCTATCTTTGATTCCATGGAGAGACTGAAAACTCTAATATGTGGACACTGATCATCTGTGCTGAATCATCCTTTGTTATTCATTTCTCCATGAAATGATTACTTTATCGTATAATTAACTTTTGCTGGTGATGTGACCTTCTTTTGTTGGTTTGATTTTTTTCATGTGAAACAGTACCATCTCTAGTAGCTTGCTGATTCACCATACTTTAGTAGTTGTCCTTGGTGATCCTATAATGTTTCAAAGATATATTGCTTTATATTGCTTTAGATATATGCCTTACATCTGAGTATGCTTTTAAAGAATGATTAATCATTTTCAGATCTACATAGATCCTTTTGAGGAGATAGAAAAGGCAGAGAAAAATGCCGAGGAGCATAGAAGAAGCGCAAGTGAGAACGAAGTAAGAATCCGCATTACTCTTGATATTAGCTTGGTGCTTTAGTAATCTTTTTTATTTTTATTTTTCTTTTTAAAACTAAGTCCAAGCTGTTATCATGGTATTTATTTGAGGTTCTTCTTTTTCTACTCTAAAACGCGACTTATTTAGTGTTGGATATGACTCCATCTCATCTTTCTGAACTTCTTTTACCACCCCCCAAAAATCTATCCCTTAATATTAATTTTCTTTGTTTCAGCCCTTTAGTGGGAAATAATTTGCCACAAGTTAAAAGGTATTCTGCCCCTTTCTACATTCTGCAGAGTTGGTTGCTAGTTACAGAATCAACAAAAATCTGTATTGTGTCCTTGTCCACAAGTTTTCCACATGCCACATATTAAGAAGATATCCTCATCCTTGTTACATTTGCAAAGTGGGTTGCAAGTTACAGTGCCAAACATCCAGATTATCTAAGGCAATAGGTCCAAATTTTCTTGTATCCTTACCCATTAAAGAGGGTCATCCATGTCATTTCAAATTCAGACTTATAAAGAAAAAGAAAATGGATCTTTTTCATTTTGACTGAAATGTCCGTCGATGATGTTCTCATATATGTGTAATAGCAGTTGATTTCAGTTATAAGTAGGCGACTTATATGTTCTATGACTGCTTATTACTTCAGTAGGAAAAAAAGGTATATTTAGATAGAATTTCCATGCTACAATGAGATCTTCGTATCTGATATTACTAATATTTAAGACATTTCTGATGTCCATGTAATTTTTTCAGGGCCAAATCTTTAGCTATTTATTGCAATCATGTGCTTATATGCATTCAAGCATATAAATATGGTTGTATATCAGAAAATCTTTTATCATTTTTCTGTATAAAAGTCATCATTCATTTTTGTGTTTCTTTAAGGTGTCAGACAGTGCAGAAATTGTAGATTTACGGCATTTTGCTTTTTATGCATTCGCGGGCCGGAGTGGCGAACTTTGCTGGAGCAGAAAGAATGAGGTCATATGTGGTTTTATGTATATTTTTTTCCCTTTGATTGACATGCTTCTTCATGTCCAAATGATGGCCAAGGTGATGATTTAATGACATTTTAAATCTTGTTTGGGGACTCACTGTAAACAACCTATTCATAAAGTAAGTTGGTCAACATCATTTATACCCACGTACTTAGTAGGACCTGCAACTACTATCCTGTTATCTCCATGACTCAATCTCTATTTATTTACAATTTAAGCTTACTTGTAAAGAGTCTTAACAAGCTAATAAGCATCAATAAGAGATCAAATATTGAGTAGTTGAGAGGCCATTGTATGTTGCACTGAACTTCTATTTTCATACTTACAGCTGTTACTAAAATCTCGAGAACCCACTGGGATAATTTAAATGGAGTTTTTACATTGCTTCTCTACATTTCCTTTTATAGAAATTGTTTGGGAAATGCTATGTAAACTTAGTTTTTGAATACACCTCCCTGTGGATTTGTCTGTTCATAAATCTATAGTTTTCTTTTGACAATTGTATTATTACATAAATTCCGCTTTCCTAAAGTGAAATTTGGGCAGCCACTTGATGTTTTATTAAGATGTATTGAAACATAAGCTGGCTTTTATTTTATTTGATTTTTGTTATTATTTTTTTGTGTGCATATATTTTCACTTGCTGATTTTGCCCTTACGATCTTGCAGAATATTGAAGTTCAGTCTTCTGATGCATCACAGTTAATTCCACAACATAATTACAAGCTTGATGTCCATGCACTAAACAGTCGTCATCCTGGAGAGGTATGCTGCAAAACTATTATATAAGATGCCATCGTTGGCAAGTGATGAATTTTGCACTTCAAATAATTAGTTACGAATAAGTATAAGAAAATTTGTGGTTGGCTGCCATGGAAAAGGAAAAGGGGAAGGGGGTGGGGGTGTGGGTGGGGAATTTATAGATTACTGGTAATTCGTCTTTACTTATCTGCCTAAACAAATCCTCTTAAGCAAAATTGATATTTGGGGTCGTCAGGTCTTACTGAAGAGGTTGGATGTTAATTGGCATATATTGAAGGAAACGAGATTAATTTGGAACTTTGAATAATTAACTATGGGTGGGACTCGAAGTTTGGACTCAAGTTATCAAACATAAAGTTTTGATGTCGTTGATTTCTATTGGTCCACCTAAAAGTTTAATCTATTAAGATAATATATTTATTTAAATTAGGGTCCATTTTTGGCCAAATGAGATTCAATTATAATTTCTTTTAAAATTTGAATTTTGTACATGGGGATGAGTGTAAGATTGACACATGGCTTACATCATGAAAGCCATGTGTCAATCCTTCATTCCCCCACTTGGGCAAAACTCAAAATTTAAATGGCATTATTATTAAATCGTATTTATAAATTGGTAGCCAAATGGATCCTTAGTCTTCAACATTGCTCATTATATGTAGGTCAGAGTCATTCATTCTCTCCTGGATTAATGTTCTGACAGAAAACATTTATTTAGAAATTTAGTCTCTATCATTTTTTAACCTCAAAGCTAATTGTATTAATATCTGTTGATAATAATTCTATAAGAGAAGTAAAGAGACTAACTGTTTACCCAAGCTAAAACTAACTAAAAGTTACTTCTAGAAAAAGTTTTAGTTCCAAACATGTTTGGACAATTCCCATTTTCATCTCAACTCTGATCACTCATTATTCATTTGAAACTTTCTTCTTTACTCATAAGTGAAACTTAAGGAAATTTTTAAGCTTATCCAAACCCAAATATAAAATTGAAAAATTCACCTTTCTTCCATGTAGGAGGAGCATCTCATTTCAAGACATCTTTATTACAGTACTTAAAAAAGTATTGAGTTATGCAGTCAATTTCTTTTTGGTATATATTTTTGATTAGTAATGCTATTTAGCACCATATCATTGTGGCATTAAATGATAAGTTGAATCAAGTGGTTAGTTATTCATACATTTAATTAATTTCACTTATCATTCAATGCCAAATTGTTTGCCACCTAAACTAGTGCCAAGCACCAATGGTATTACCTTGCATTACTCATTTTTTATTGTCAATCTGAAATACTTAAACAGGACGTTTAAATAGGATGTAATGTTTAGGATTGTAGATTGTTACCCGAAATAGGAAAGTAAATTGGAATTTTATGCAATTGGGAAATTCCTACAAAATAAAAGGTAATAAGTTTCGATGTTTATGGGATGTAATATGCATGATGTGAAAGGAATTGAATTTAGATTTTAAGATGGATGTGTGGACACTATTAGATAAATATGCTATTATCTTGACTGGTGATGTATATGCATACGCTTCTTGGAAAATGAAGTGGTATCGATGTAGATATGAGCATATTCACCTCTTCATAATCCAATAGAATAGGTCTACTAGACTGGAAATATATCCAATCTAGATAAATAGCATTGTTCATCTTAAAATGGAACTAGTTGATGATAATTTAAGCGAACGACTTGAATGGTCTGAGTATGTCTTGCATAGCTTAAGAAGCTTCCATTCACAAGAATAATAGAAATATGGTAGATGGAAGTTGTTAGAAGGAGAGGTATACTTCAGTGAACAAGTTTAATGTGTCTGAAAAGTTATTCATTTGGTCAACTCAAAATTTATGGGGGAATAAGGCATAATTTGACTTTTTTGTATTTAGCAAGTTATGCTATTGAGATCAATGGGTATCCAGTATAGAGCAAAACCAGTTGTGATTGTACCTTAGTCTCATGTGTTATATATAATTTGCAAGTCATTTGATACTACTCCCGGATTGCATTTTTGTTGACGTGGTCCCTTTTGGATTCGCATCAATCATTCTGTTTATTGGAAGGGATCCAGTTGATTGACATATTTAATATGACACAACAATACTCGGAATATATTTGCAAGGTCCATGTTTTTGGAAAATACACATTTAATTATGTGAAGCAATCAGTTTCCACTGATTCTTTTCGTGAAAATCTATCTAAATTAAAGCCTTCCTGTATGTTTTAAATTGGGGCTCTATCAGTAACATTTCTGTAATTGCATTATAAATAAATTTTGTACCCTGGTAATGTTTTTCACGGGCGAATTTACTCAATGGTTTTGAACTATAGTTTGAGTGCAGGGAATTTAGGGAATCCATTCTTGGAATCTTGCCACACCATTGGGTAAGTTCAATTTTACAAGGGTATCAAATAGTTGATGGTAAAAGCCTGGCAATGAACCTGATTTCTGGATTGATTATGTCTTTATCAGGAGCGTCGGGAAGACACTCAGCTAAAGTTAGCACATTTCAGGCGGCACAAAAGGAAAACACTGAAGAAAACTCCTGGTAAGACCACCACCATCTACCCTTTCCACAAGCCAGAGGAAAAGCATTCTCCTGGCAAGGATGTATCAAGGAAAGTTTCAAATGCGATTGACAAGGCAGTTAACATTGCTAAGTCAGGGAAGACTAAGAAGGTGAAGTTTCGAACATTTGTTTCATCAATTGGTTTATCGGACTTAAGAGTCTGTTTGTCAACCTGCTTTCATAAAAACAAAATTTTATTTAAAGACCTTCATTTTTCGTTCCTTCTAAATTTACAAGTTAGACTAGGAGGAAGTGTAAACTGTCCTAGAATTAAGAAGGTATTTAAATAAAATTTAGTGTAATTCCAGAAATCTTCTGCAAGCTGCATTTGGTCTTGAGATCGGAAAAGGTGATGATTATTTTTAACTTCACTATCATCTTTAACTTGATTTGGACCATTGTACGGATGATAATGATACTCTAAAATTCAGAAACTGATAGCCCTTGCCCCTTCGTGAACTTACACAAATTTAGTAACTTCATTCATGAGGAAGCCATATCAATACTTTTGGGGACTTTCAGTTTTGACTTGTTTCTTTGACCAACAGTAAGATATTCAAATTGGTTCTGATCCCAATATTATAGTGTTCTTGCAATTACATTATCATCTGAGAAATTTGACAGATATTTGTTGGAACCTTGTGAATCACATTCTTGACTTTTATATGCAGCATCTGGGTTATATACCCACCATAACAAATTACACTAAACTCTGGTGGGTACCCAATGTTGTTGTTGCTCATGAAAGGGAAGGAATCGAAGCAGTTCATTTAGCATCTGGCCGCACCCTGTGTAAGGTGAAACTCGGAGCTTTATAATGTGATTTTACTTTTTGCTTGATCAATGAATACATTCTACGAAATATGGATAAATGGCTCTTATTTGTTCATATGTGATTCTTTCTTGGGGTTTTGGTTTGGATTTGAATGCACCCGAAGATATCCCTTTGGAACGAAGCCTGAGCTCATTGAATATTGTATATTTAAGTGGGATAGCTTTTTGACGTTAATATTGAAGCCTCACGGGTTATTGTAGTAATATTTTGAGTATAACATCTTTATTATAGTCCTGCTTTAAAAAATCTGGCCCTAAAAAACTAAAGTGTCTTTTGCAAGTTTTTTAATTGATCTGAACTATTACTGCTATTTCATATGTCAGAACAAACTAATAATGTAATACATACTTTGTCTACCAGCTTCATCTTCAAGAAGGTGGCCTTCATGCTGATATTAATGGAGATGGCGTCTTAGATCATGTTCAGGTGAGCTTTTCGTTCCTATCTTAAAAACTTTGTATAAACACATTGGCTTTGAGGATCGATGCAATTTATTTAAAGTCATATATCAAGTTTTCTTTCAACTGAATGTTTGTGCCCTTATTTTAGAGTGTTTAAAAGTATTTTTTCACTTCAGATAGAATAGTTTATGTTTTGCCAAATTCAACATATTGTTGTTGATGGTTAACTCCTGTAGAGGTCCAACTATATTTTATATCATGCCAAGCCTAAAACATTTTGTTTGAGCTTATTCCAATATTGGATTGGCAGGACAGCTTGGTAAATTTTGGCAATGCATGTCCTTGATGTTTTTCGTTTACTTCTTGAATGTCAAGTTCAAATTCGCTTGGCTCCCGCCCAACTTCTCCTAAGACTGTGGTTGAGAAGCAGAGATTATGGAGAAATGTGAATGATTTTTGTGGAGAGTGTAGTTGAAAATGAATCTGATTTGTTGGCGAGCTTTCAGCAAAATTTAAGTTTCATTGAACAAGCTTGTAATGAAGCTCTTCTTTAGATGAAAATGAGAAATTTTGTGCATTTAACTCAAGCATCCGGTTCTGTAGTTTGTCATTCTTTCTTCCCTAAGCCTGTGGGTGCATGCTTATTCTTTAAACGGGAGCTAAAGAACATTTAACTAAAGGGTTCAGTTACTGCTTATGCCCTTTTTGTTATTCTGACCATGAGAGAACAAGAGATGACCAACTTTCAACATTGTACGTAGAAGTTGGATTCTATCCATATGAGTGACAATCATTGATATACTTTTAGGTCACATTTGATACATGAAAATAGAAAGGATAAAAATTTAGTGCCAAATTAAATATATGGTAAGATATAGAGGGTATAGGGGGATTAAAAGAAGATTTTTGTAAAGAGCAAAAAGATATTTGCAATTACAAAAACGTCATTTATTTCATAAAATTACAAAAATAGCGACTTTTTCGTTGGCATAAAAAACTGGAATGTACCCTTCATATAAAATAAATTTCCATCTTCAACCCACCACCATATTGCCACTGCCAGTTGCCATTACTTTACGACAGCGAAGTGAAGAACAATGTTGGAGCCAAGATTTTAAGGAAAATCTTGAAAAACTTTAAGAGAACTCTTCATCAAGACTTAATAATTTTCACGGACAGAAAATTGATTACAAACGGATGACTCTGGACTATATTTATACTACTAATGCATTGAATGTAGATGACCTTGTGAACTTATTCCAATAATTGAACGACTCTTTAGTTGTCTGAAAAGACTAGATAAATCATATTCTTGGCTTTTGAATGGCACAATTAAGTGTACCAATTCGCCTCCCTTCGTAGAAACCCGCTCTCGAGTTTAGCATCATGACCATCCTTCGCCATGGTATTCATAAAGATTGGAGACATTAAAAGTTGAATGAACACCCATATGCTTAGGCAGGTCAACTTGATAAGCATTCTCCCCAGTTCTCTTGATGATCTTGTCATCTTGTATGGACCAATCTCTTGCTTAGCTTGGAATAGGCTCCAGCTCCTTGCTAGGAATACCATCACCATGTCTCCTTATTTGAAAATTTTGGCTTGTCTCCTTAAATTTGCTGTTTCTTGTATTCAGCGTTGGATTGCTTAATCTTCTATCTAATCTCCTCATGTAGTTTTTGCGTTGTTTGAGCTAGTTCTCCTTCTAGATGACTATTTTCTGTTGTGTGGAATTAAGTCATAGAAATGAACTGGTTAATTCCTGTAAACAATCTCAAGAAGACTCATTCCAGTAGTCCGATTCTTGGAGTAGTTATATTCAAATTTAGCTTGTGCTATCACAGCCTCTCATTTTTGGAATTGTGACCCACCAAACATCTGAGCAGATTCCCCAAGTTTTATTGGTCACCTCAGTTTACCTGTCCATTTGAGGATGATAGGATCTACCATATTGAAGCTTAGTTCCAAGCTTCTTCCACAATGTTGTCCAAAAGGAGAAAGAAATTTCGAATCCCCGTCAAAAGTAATTGATTTTGGGATTCTTCATTGCAGACACATAACTTCTCAGAAATAAAGAGAAGCCACATTTGATGCATTGGTATTCTTGCAACTAGTAAATTGAGCCATCTTTGAAAATCAGTCAGCAATCACTAAGGATTCCATATCCTGCCAGCTTCTCAGCATTCCTACGATGCGGTCCATGCTTATATCTTCCAAGGCGCTGTTGGTACTGGTAACGGTGTATAGAGAGCGATATTTTGTGCTTTTCCTTTTGCTTCTTGGCATAAATGACATCTTTTAACAAATTTATGAACATCTCTTCTCATCTTGGGCTAAAAGAACTTTTGTTCAACCATGGCGTTTGTCTTGTCTAAAGTGCCCACCCATGCCTCCACCATGCACGTCTTGAATGATAATTTCCTCTAAAGAGCAATCTGGTACAAAGCTGGTTGCCTCGAATAAGAAACCATTGTGTAACAAATAATATCCTTGCTGCCCATTGCTACAGCCCTTCTCAGATAGGGCCAAAGAAAGGATTAGTAGCATAAATCTAGTTGAAAGAATCAAAACCTTCAATTGCAAAACTCATTTGTGTTAATAACATGATCCTCTGGCTAAGAGCATCTTCTAGTTTGTTGCTAGCTCCTAATATATGCCAAATCTACAGAAGTAAACTGCTTCAAGAATTCAACCCAAGGTGCATGCCTTCTATTTCAGTTTCTTTTAGCTGTTTATATGCTGCAATGCCTCATGATATGATATGAATATAAAACGAACTTCTTCACTAGATAATGCTGCCATTATTTGAGGGCTTGAGTAATAGTATATAATTCCTGATCATATGTGCTGTACCTCCTCCTCGTGTCATTCGAATTTTCACTGTAAAATGACGTTGGTCTGCCCTCTTGACTGAGCACGGTTCCAATCCCGATACCAGATGCATCACATTCTAGTTCAGACAGCTTTTGAAAATCTGGTAAAGCTAGGATAGGTGCTGAAATAAGCTTCTCTTTGATCTGTTGGAAACTCTATTCAGCTTCACTAGACCGCTCAAATCTGCCTTTCTTCAGACATTCAGTAACCTTACTGAATACTGCTTTGATATCACTTGAAACAAACTGATGGTTAAACAAGTGAGAACCAGAAAATAAAAATACTCCAAACACCGTTGCAGCCCAGATTTTTAAAGAAAAATGTGGAAAAACTCTAAGAGAACTCTTAATCAAGACTTAGCAAAGTTTAATGGTCAGAAAACTGATTACAAACGGATGACTTTGGACTATGTTTATACTACTAATGCACTGAATACAGATGAACCTTCGTATTCAAAACTTAATTCTGATAACTGAATGACTCATTACTTACCTGAAAAGACTAGGGAAGTCATATTCTTGTCTTTTGAACTGATTGCATCTTCTACCACCACCTCAATTTACAAAAGAAAAATGGAAAAAATGAGAGGGGGAAAAAAGAATTGGGTAGAGGGGAACGGTGCTGTAGTTGCAGTGCTGCCCTTGGCTGCAGATCCAACATCAGCCGTGGCAATTGTGGGCAGCACCAACAGCACAGCAATCTGCAGTGCCACCATTGGATGGAGAAGTGGGCAAGGGCTTAGGGGAGAAGGAGGTCAAGAAAAGGATGAGGGGAAAAGGGGGCGGAGATAAAGAGGAAGGACCTGCAAGAGATGGAGAGGAGGGAAAGTCGGGAAGGAGAGGAGGAAGACCTGTTGTTCCTAGCCGTGGCAGGGGGTGGGAGTGTGGTGGAAGGAAAGGAGGGTGAAGTGGAGGATGTTATGGTATTTTTGTCCATCACCCAGAAGTGTTGCTATTTTTTAATATATATAGATAAAAATAATTGCCAATTCTTAGTAGCAACATCTACGTGTTGCTATTTTTGCAATTATATTTCTAATATTTATTGATGTTGAGTGTGAAATGAAATTAGACCCCATAAAATAATATGCCCAACCGCTGACCCTTCTATTATTGGAGTTTGGTTTTGCTTCCTCTCAAACTGCAATCCCTGCTGCAAACTGAAGAAGACTACCTCTCCCCTTGCTGAATGTTTTCTTTTATTTCCTCTTTCCCATTTAGGCTTGTGTCTTTGGCTTTGTTTATTTTGTCCCTTGTTTTATTGTTGGAGTCTTTGTCTATGTTCTCTTTGTCTCTTGTTTTCTTTGAGTCCGCCAGGGCCATTGAGTTTTGTGCTCTTGTGTGTTTCGGTCTAAGTTGTTCTTTTACTCCTTGATCTTTGGCAATAAAATTCTATCTTCGAAAAAAAAAAAAAAACAAAAAATAAAAAAACTTAAAGGAATATGGTCCTTAGTGATCCTTAATACCATGTACCTTCTGTCATTTATTTACTTTAGTCCCCAAACTTGCCATCCCCAAACTTGCCATGAGTCAATTGTTTCTCCTTGCGACATGATAAATTCCCGTTGACACTGAACCTATCAAAACTCATTTCATTCTACCAGCATGACCTAAAGGTAAAGCGAATTAAAAAGCAAGCAACCTATGCATGAAAATGGGAAAAGAAAGACGAAACTGGTTAAAATGATTTTTTTTATTTTTTCAAGTTATTATGAATGAAAATGCAATGCATGCCCTCCTTATTAGGTGGTTGGAGGAAATGGTGCCGAACAGACTGTAGTAAGTGGATCAATGGAAGTGCTGCGTCCATGTTGGGCTGTTGCAACATCAGGCGTGCCAGTCCGAGAACAGCTTTTTAATGCTTCTATTTGTCATCACTCTCCTTTCAACTTATTCCAGCATGGAGAATTTTCAAGAAGTTTTGGTCGACATACAGATTCGAGCTCATTGGAGGTTGCTGCACCCATTTTCATCCCAAGAAATGGTGGACATAGGCATCGTGTCCGTGGTGATGTTGTCTTTTTAACAAATCGAGGCGAGGTATGACATCTGAAACTACATTTGCCCATGCTATGTTGCATGCAACTTTTCATTTTACATGCTTGATAACCTTGAACCTGGTGGAAGCCCATCTCCTCTCAAGTAACTCTTAAATCTGGATTGTTATAATGCTTTTGTTTTATATTTGCTGCCGCTGGGCATGGGGTCCATGCTGGGGTATATGCTCTGATGCTCCTTCAGAAATGTGTAATTTCAAGTTCTTGCCAGCAAATTGGTAATAACCCCCCCTCCCCCCAACCCCAAAACACCACAACACCAATGTCGTGTTTATTTTTTGCAAGATCTCCCTTTACCAGCCAAAACTCCAAATACCAGGCTATTGACTGTTTAAGTTTTGCTCAAGTTATACAGGAGTTGCTCTGTATCATTGAATAGTTGGTTGCTAAGAAATGTAGTACATTTCTTCAGGTCACATCGTACTCACCTGGAGATAATGGACATGACGTCATCTGGAATTGGCAGCACTTGACAGGTGCCACATGGTCTAACCTTCAATCTCCATCCGGGATGATGGAAGCTCGTGTAGTCCCCACCTTGAAGCCATTCCCGTTGCGTGTACACGATAACCAAGAAATGATTCTTGCAGCAGGAGATCAAGAAGCCGTATTGTTGTCTCCAGGAGGAAGTCTATTGACATCTTTTGATCTTCCCGCGCCTCATACACATGCATTAGTTTGCGAGGACTTTTCAAATGACGGGCTCACGGACCTTATTCTAGTCACTTCTAACGGTGTATACGGCTTTGTTCAGACTCGGCAACCTGGAGCCCTATTCTTCAGCACGCTTGTGGGTTGCCTTATAATTGTGATGGGAGTGCTTTTTGTCTCCCAGTACTTGAATTCTAGTAAGGGGAAACCTCGAGCTTCATGGGCTCAATTTTAAATGCCGGATTTTCATGCCTTCTGCAAGAAGTAGCACAGTTTTTGATGCTTGAGCGTTAAAACAAAATCAATATTAATGATGCAGCTGCTAACTGTGGAAGGGGCGGAAGCTGACCAGCACAGGCTTTAAGGATTCCCCAGTTTGTATATTCAAAGTCGATAAGATTTAAGATCCCTTACACTCTTTAACATGCAACGTCTGATTTTGAGGGGGTTATAGACTAAGTTATAGCAGTACTTCTTTCCGCCTTGATTTTGGTTATTATTTCTGTGTGATTGCATCATTAATGTAGCATTTTACCCAAGTATAGCAATTTTCTTACCACAAGTCCATTTTGTATAAATACATGGTTTAAAATGCAATTAATCCTTGTACACATGTACATAATGAAAAATATCAAACATGGAAGATGGTATTTATCGCAAGAGGTAGAAAAGAAGATAATGGTTGCAAGTAGATCAACACAATGTCGGATGGTCAACAGTTACTGATATGTCTTAGTAAAAAGGTGATAATATTTGTTCTAAATATCCCATGCGGGTGATTCCTGTTGGGTTGGAAAGATAATTTAAATATTTGAGTACATCTCTCATGCCAAATTTAAATTTGGTTCCTAACATTGTTGAATCTATCATGACAGTGTGTCGCTTGTGAGCAGCGATAAGTGCATCGGACATGTTTGGACATTGGATTAGAATTTCAAGTTGGAGTAAGGAAATTAGAGGTACATCTACGAACTTCATGTTTATTATTTTTCCAAATTCAGACCCTAAGCAAAAAATAGCTACCAATATACATCTTGTAGAAATGCTAGGCTGTCAACTTGCCACCTGAGTAGCTGTTGGTTTTTCAACTGTATCTTGACTTATGTTTGTCCAAATTCAGTGATTTTTTTATCCGTTAGAAAGCTTATTCAAGTGGGAGCAGGTAATCTTTTGACGGTATCTCCAAATACCCATCGCAACATAGATAAAAATCGCCCTCAAACATGGTTACAAGATTGAAAATAATGCAAGTCGTCCAATTGATTTCATTCGAGTTGGATGATTTTGGTGTCTATAAAAGGAGTTATTGGCCATTTGTTTTGGAGGTGAGGGAAGGGAAGGGAAGCAGGCCGGCATGCTAGTTTTGGGACGAGCAAACACTGCATGTGAAGGATGACTTTCTCAAATTTGCTTTTCCGTTTTTTATCTCATATCTTTTTAATTTTTATTGTTACGTAAGGGAACGATGAAACCATATTACTTATATAATTTTCTATTTAATCATAATGTTAGTCCTCACAATACTTGGGGCTCCGTTCCTTTATAGGGCGGGACAAAAGAAGTGTGTTTGCGGTTTGAAAGATAAGGTCTGGAAGAAACTTCAAATCTGGCGGAGGAAACTATTATCAATTCGAGGGAGACAATATTAATTAAGGCGGTGGTCCAATCCATTCCGAATTATACCACGAGACTTTTCGGATTTCCAGTAGAGTTGTGGAATGAGCTTAGAAGTCTTGTTAGCTCCTTTAGGGTTACATGGGAGATAAGCAAGAGGATGCAGTGATTACCATGGGATGCACTGTGTAAATCAAACGATTTTGAAATTTTAATGCTTTTAATAGGTTGAATTTGCTATAAAAATAGATCGGGCTCCAATTACGAAGTACGATCTCCAATAATACGGCGCCAGGTGGCGCGCTTGATTAGAGATCGGAGCCCAATTTGTTTCTATAGAAGAACTGTTTAATAGGTTCAGTTATGTTCTAATAAAATCTCTAACGACGCGAACTAATTTGACATGATATTATCCTCTTCGGGCTTCATCCACACGTTTTGCTCTTGAATTTTCACTCAAATGGCCTCCGATTAATGAGGTAATTTAGCTAGTTTGGGGGTTTTATTGTAACAATCAGGAAATGATTGTCACTTTTTTGAAAAATTAGGTACCCCACCCACTCACCTCAACCCCACCCTACCCCAAACACAAATCGCTCGATCGTGGTGTAATTGGCCAATTTGGATTTTAATAGGCTGGCGGCCCCCCACCGGTTGACTCCTGCCATCAATGCGACCCAACCCCCGCTGTCTCAGCCGCTGCCCGCAGCTCTGGAATGACCGGTGGTAGAAACCAGTATTTCTCCTTTCCTCACTGTCATGAAATCTGATTTTACCAGAGAACTGATGTGCGGTGGCGAATCTACGAACGAAACATGATAACAATGGGGTGTTCCGTGGTGGAGGTGGCCGATCTACGAGCCAAAAGGCTTGGAAAGGATGGCCAAGGCACGGAAGAGGCCATTGGGTGGGTATGAGGTCGCGGTGGCAACTTTGGTGGTCTCGGGGGTTGTGGTGGGAGGTCGGCAGTGACTCGGATGTGGAGGTTGTGTTGATGTGACTCGGTTGTTTCGCTGAGTTGTGGTGGTTGTGTTGTTGTGACTTAGTTGTTCCGTCGAGTTGTTGTATTGTTGTGATTGTGTGTTTCGTCGAGTTGTTTTATTGTGATTGTGTGTTCTGGAGAGTTGTTTTTGTTGTAAATCAGTGTTCTAGAGTTGTGTTTATTATGACTCAGTATTTTGACTAGTTGTTTTTTTTTGTGACTCGGTGTTTTGAAGTTGTGTTTGATTTATTTTGGCGAGTTGTTTTTGTTGTGACTCGGTATTTTGGCGAGTTATTTTTGTTATGACTCATGAAGTTGTGTGTGATTTGTTTTGACGAGTTGTTTTTGTTTTGACTTGGTGTTTCGGCGAGTTTTTTTGTTGTGATCAGGCGTCTTGGAGTGGTTTTTGATTTTGACTCGTTGTTTTGGCGAGTTGTTTTTGTTGTGACTCAGTGTTTTGGAGTTGTTTTTATTGTGACTCGGTGTTTAGGGGAATTGTTTTTGCTGTGACTCGATATTTGACGAGTTGTTTTGATGTGAGTCGATGTTTTGGCGAATTTTGATTGTTATGCTGAAAAACACTTGAGACAGCTGATTTTTCAAAAAAAAAAAAAAAAACTTCATGTATCTTATTTTTTAAAAAGTGTGTAAAAAAACCTTTGTATTTTTCATGTTATCCTAAATGTCTCATGTCAGTTGGAGTGGCTCTCTTAGCTTGTAAGTTGGTTTCTTTTTCTGTACTCAAGAGATGTGGGATTACGACTATCACAATCAACCTATCTAAAAGGGCCTAATGTCCTCGTTGGCCACACTTTTAGTTAGGCTCTTCTCTAATACAATTTGATAAAGTTTAATTAGGCTTTTAAGGTATTTCTAACACCACTTTATAAAAATCAGATCTTACTTTTGAATTTGGAAAAATCAAGTGACCCTACTTACCCAACCAAAAACAAAAGACTTATCTATCCTCTCCAACTCTCTCTCTTTGAAAAAATAGATGCTTCCTCCTCCTTTGGTTGTCGCCGCTGTAGCCGCTGCCTCCTCCTTTCGTCGTCGTCGGCGCTGCTGCTGTCTCTTCCTTCTATTCTCACCGCCACTGCTGCTTCCTCCTCCTTCCATCGTCATTATCGCCGTCTTTTGTTTAATTAGTCTCTTGTTTAACTATAAAGATGGTGCACCCGAATCTGACATTCAGATCGCTCTTTGTTATGCAATCCACACATTTGAAAAGGCATAATAATATTTTGCAATATATTTTATCTGGATCTTCACGGACAGCTCTGTGGTAGAACTGAGATTGCTCTTGATCAGACGGAGAAGTGTTTACAGTGATATCATTAGAGTTTCAATTTTCTGAGCTAGGGTTTGTAATTTAGGGATTTTTGTTTAATTAGATCTTCGACTTTGTAATTACAGTTTCAATTTTTTAAATTAGAATTGTGTTTTGGTGTTGATTTGAGTTTCAATTTGTTTTTTTGGTGTTAATTTCAGTTTTTGAGATTGAATTTCTGGTGAATTGTGCTTATTGTATTATTGTGACTTAGTTATTTCGGCGAATTATGGTGTTGAATTTCTGGCGAGTTGTGCTTATTGTATTGTTGTGACTTTGTTGTTCTGGCGAATTGTGATTGTTGTGACTCGATTGTTCCGCCGAGTTGCTTGTGTTATTGTGACTCAGTGTTTTGGCGAGTTGTTTTCGTTGTGATTCGGTGTTTTTGAGTTGTGTTTGGTTTGATTCTGTGTTTTAGCTAGTTGTTTTTATTGTGACTCGGTTTTTGACGAGTTGTTTTTGTTATGACTCGGTGTTTTGGAGTTGCCTTTGATTTGTTTTGGTAAGTTATTTTTGTTGTGGCTAGATATTGTGGCGAGTTGTTTTGTTGTGACTTGGTGTTTTGGTGAATTGTTTTTATTGTGATTCAGTGTTTTAGAGTTGTATTTGATTTGATTCGGTGTTTTGTGATTCAGTGTTTTAGAGTTGTATTTGATTTGATTCGGTGTTTTGTTAGTCATTTTGATGTGACTTGGTGTTTTGGCGAGTTGTTTTTGTTGTGACTCGGTGTTTTGGCGAGTTGTTTTGATGTGCTTTGGTGTTTTGGCGAATTGTTACTGTTGTGTTGTAATATTGTGATATCATAATGGAAAAAACACCTAAACCACCTGATTTTTCAAAAAAAAAAAACTTAATGTATCTTAATTTTAAAAACTATGTAAAGAAATTTTGTATGTTTCAAGTTATCCTATTTGATAACAGTTCAATCCACTTTGATATGATATTATCTGCTTTGGATTTAACCCGCGCGACTTTATTCTCGGGCTTACATCTAAAAGGCCTCATATTAGTTGAAGTAGGTCACTTAACTTATAAATTAGTCTCCTTTTATACCAAAGTGATATGAGATTGAAACTATCACAAATCCACTCTTTGGTGGTGGATATTCTTAAAGCTAAACACAAACGTTTTAGTTCTTTTTGTGATGCGAGGTGAAAGCATAGCTATTCTTACTTGTGCCAAAGTATTTTTTTGGGGGCGTGAACTTAGACACAAAGAAGTGAGATGGCATATAGGGAACATGCAACGAGCTCTAGTCTTATGAATGACGAAGGGGAGTGGAATATAGATTTGATACAACAAAGGTTCTATAAAGTTGATAGAGACATTATCTTATCAATACCTCGGGGTAATCCAGATGTTGATGATGCTATTAGAGAAGTGCTATTTGTACACACAAAGTGTACAACTTTTGTACACACCCTTATAAATTTACTCACACCCTTCAAAAGTTGTGATTTTAAGGATAATTAGACAAAGAACATTTAAGTAACTATACGAGACTATATACAAAAATTGTACACTTTATGTGTATAAATATCATTTCTCGATGTATTATATGGCACTTTGATTCCAAAGATGTGTACATAGTGAAATCGGGCTACCGCTTTGCAATGCACTTGGAACATGAAGGAGTTCTCTTGAGAAATGGTGGAAGTGTTCGTGGAGTCCAGAACTCCCAAGCAAAACAAAAGTTTTTGCTTGGAAAATTTTCTTGAATGCACTGCCAATGAAACAAAACCTGTAGTATGGAAATGTTTTAATTACCTCAAATATAGTCCATTTTCATTTTTCGCACAAATTAAGAAATCTTAATTAATGACATTGAAAAAGTAGAATTTGAAATCTTTAAATGAACGCATTTAAGATTTTATTGTTGAAGGAAATGTTGATTCAGTTGCTGTTTGCCTGCTAGGGTTGGAAGCGTTTATACAGTATTTCCCCATCAATTTTGAACAAAAACTCCTGTTCTCTTTACTGTTTTGAGATCGTTTTTAGTATTCAGTTTTTTAAAACACTGAAAACACATTTACTTTCTTATTTTCAAAAATGAATTTTGAAAAACAGGAATTTTTTTAACAAAGAAAATAGAAAATGATAAAAAGTCATTTTAAGAGTTTTTAATCAAAACAAGGTATTTTATTAAAAACACAGAAAATGCTTTGTTTTGGGAATTTCAATTTCTTTCTCTTCTAATTTTACAACCTTTCGTCCCTCCGCCCCCAAATCAATTACGACTGCTACAGTGCTACTTCTCTCCGTCATCTACTTAGTTTCTTTCTCTTTCCTCTAATTTCTTTCTTCTAATGATGCACCAAAATTACGACTCCTCTCTCCTCTCTCCTTCATCCCTTCCCCCAAATATTATTTCTTTTTCTCTCTTCTAATTTCTTTTTTCCTTATAACAAACTATATAGTAAAATTTCATATTTTAATCTTGGTAATAATACATTAGAACAAAATAATTTTTTAAGGAAAGAATAAAATTATTTAATTTAATTAAACAAAATTATTTAATTGACTTAACAAACAAATAAATTCTCAAAATGTCAAAAAGAACATGTTTTTTAGTTTTGTATTTCTTATAACAGCTTTCCAAAATGACAAAGTAAACGCATTTTTAGAAATCTATAAACAAGCACTCAAAACAAAAAAATTAAAAATGAATTGAAAACTCAAAAATAGAAAATCGAATCACGAAAAGAACGCAGCCTAACTTTCTGGGTTGGTTTTCAAAGGTAGATTGTTTTGGCTACTGCTTTCTTCTTCTTGATTGCAGTTAGTGCCCCTTCTTTTCCGTCAGTGCCAACGTCACCTTCACCTAGTGAGGAGAAGCAAGCCATTTTGAGACCACCAAAATGTCTCTTCTAGACTTGAATTGGGACTCACAATCCATAATAAAAACAAAAAACAGAATTAAAAATGACCTAAGTTGAATAATAAAGGCATGGCTCAATTTCTTTTGGCACTGTTTTAGTTGTGTTAATTTTTGCGTGGCAACGCTATGCATCCAAGCTAGAAAATTTCTTTTTTGGAGGAAGACTATTAGGGAATTTGCAAATAAGATTTAAAAAATATAAATAAAATTTCAAAATTAATAAATTACTTTGTAAGCGGTCAGGAGTTGTCGACATGCCGTTCTTACCATTAGAAATTATTGATAGGCTTTTGCTAACCGGTGGAAATCACGGACGGGCTTTTATTAACAGTCAAAAATCACCAACGAGTTCTTGTTAGCTTTTTCCACATTTTCTTTGTGAAAAAATGCTATAAAGGAGTTAAATTTATAAGTCATCATCTATTAAAAATTATAAAAATTTATTTTAAATTATTAAAATGGTTAATTAAAAAAGAAATAACTATTCATTTTTAAATTGTTTTAACATGAATCGTGTTTCAACTAAAAAAAGTAAAATTCATTAAAGTAATTTAATAACATAAATATATATATATATATATATATAACATAAAGTAGTGAGTTGTTAGTTCTGTTCACACGCTAGACATCTGGCGGTGTATTATGTATGTGACGTGTTCTGATTGGACAACCCACACGTGGGTTTTTCAATCAATCAGAGCACGCTACATAGGACGTCTGGCTTTTGATTAAAATTGGCGAGTGTTGCTGTTGTCGCTTAACAAGATGTTTATATCGGCAATCTTTCTTGGCAACAAATTCCGTCACAACCTCGGCTGTCGATACTTCTCATATGAGGAATTCCGAGTTAGGAGAATCATCAGTGGTAATCTCAAAACCCGTTTGGCTCAACTTCACCGCTAGTCTTCTTACTGATGCATAGAGAGAGAGAGATCTTGAGACTTTAGTTACTGAAGAAGATGCTGATTTTCTTGCTGATTTAGCTGCCAGAGTTTGTAGCTCCTATATAGTATTTCCTAGTCATCTATGAACAAAACCTAACTTTCCAGGTTGATTTCCGAAGGCAGACTCTTTTTGTTCTTGATTGTGGTTAATGCCCTTCCTCTACCGCCACTGTCGGTGCCCCCTCCTCCTAGTGAGAAGAAGCGGGGGCATATCCAGGGGGCACCTCTAAGCCTACGCTCCTTTTGATCCCAATTTTTTGAAAAATGTTTACTTATAAATTAGAGAGAGAAAAAAGAAAGAAAGGTTATAGATGATAAAATATGTGACTCAGATTCTACGAAATCAGCGGGATAGAGTAATCAATTAGAGCCCTATTATCTATAAAAACTTTGTATTGTAGTTATGTGTGTAATATTTCTAGTTCTAGTTTCCTACTCTAGGAGATACAAATACAATACATAGAATTTCTCTAAATCTTTTATGGTATCAGAGCTCCTATCGAAAACGATAAAACCGATCCCAATACAATTCTTCCGTACATGTTTTTCAATCGCTCCATTCAATCCATCCTATGAAGTCAAACACCTCAGACTCAACAGCTGACTCAACTTCTAGAAAAGAAGCAACAGTAACATTACCCAATGTTGCCAACGCCTCTCTCCTAAACACCAATCTGATCTCTGAATGCATCCTTCCAAATCCCTTTCAAACTCTCAAAAGATGGCAGCAACTACTCTTCTTGGAAAGCTTAAATGACCAATCTATTGTTTGGCTATGGGCTTCTAGGCTCCTATCCATGTCTATCCAAGGAAGATGCTCAATATAATTTCTGGGCCTGGCAAGATCACCTTGTACTACTTGCCATACAAGCCATAGTGATCGGAACTGTTGCACCTGTGGTTAATTTCTTGCACCACTTTAGCCGATGCTTGGAAAAAACTCGAAGCAAGCTATGCTAGTCGATCAACAACTCGTATGATCTCTCTCATGTCCACCCTTATGACAACAAGGAAAGAAAGGAAATCAGTTTAGGATTATATGACAAATATAAAGAACCTGGTAGATGACCTTGCTTTTATTGGTCACCGTTGAATGCTGCTCAAATCATGTCCTAAACGGTTTGGGTAATGAATTTAAAGAATTGGCAGCCGCTGTTCGAATGCATGACATACCTATGTCTTTTGAAGATCTCTACTATAAACTCCTTGATGAAGAACTAATAGTGAACCATGGTGAAACAACCAAAGAACGTGAGACACAAATCACAGCCCACTACAGTCAAAAAAGAAATAATTATCGAGGACGTGAAAATGGTCGAGGAGGTAATAGAGAAGGATACAACCAACAAAATAGAGGAGACAGTCCAACTATTCGCCACAGCCCTATTCGAACAGCAATAATTCGTATAGAGGGCAGCAATATGTGTGCTCTTCCGATCTCCTAGGAATTTATACCAAGCTCAGTTTTATTCTAGTCAGCCTACCATTGTGTGTCAATTGTGTGACCAGCCAGGACACACTGCAAAGACATGCCCTTCAAGAGGGCAACCATCTTATTATTCCAGGCCAAATGCAAATACAGCAGAAAGCAATTCGGAATCTTCATTAAACGAAAATTGGGTGGTCGGTTCTGGTGCCACGCACTATATTACTTCAGATTTGCAAAGCCTATCAATTCATTCAGACTATGTTGGCAACGAGGACATTGTGTTAGGCAATGGTAATGAAGTTCCTATCTCTTACACTGGTTCTACAACGATGGCTTTACCTACATCGTCATTTACACTTGATAATTTTTGTGTGCACCTCTAATTAAACGTAACCTTATTTCAGTGTCACGGTTCTGTAAACATAATCATACGTCTATTGAATTCTTTCCTAATTGTTTTATTCCAAAGGGTCTGAGTAAAGGGGCATACTTGGCGCGTGGCCGGAATAGGAACGATCTATATGAGTGTCCATTCTCAACCACATCTTCCTTCACCAACAAGCCTTCAACGTCAGTCACATGTTCTTCGCTTGTTTGGCATCAATGACTGGGCCATCCATTCCCATCAGTTCAAAATAAAATTCTTACCAGCCACAAACTTTCAGTTTCATCTATAAAATTTGATTGAGACTCCTGCCATTGTGCAAAAAGCCACAAATTCGTCTTTAATGTTTCCTCCATTGCATGTAATAAACCTCTTCAAGTCATTTATTCGGATGTTTGGGGACCATCCCCTAAAACTCATTTGGCAATTTTAGATTTTATGTGATCTTTGTGGACTACTTCACTAGATATACCTGGCTATTTTCTCTCAAACACAAATAAGATGTCTTTGAAGTTTTTCACAAATTTAAATCTATTACAGAGAACTTCTTTACTTCAAAGATACAAACAATATACACTGATGGAGGCGGAGAGTACAAATCCTTATATTTTTCAAACTACGCATACAAAATTTAAACTCACCACCATATACATTCGAGCACGTGGGATCTGCCGAGCGAAAATATCAGCGTATTGTAGAAACTGGCCTCGCTCTTCTCTACAATGTGGCAGTTCTCTTGCGCTTTTGGACCTATGCCTTTCAATGTGCCACTTATCTTATTTACCGAATGCCAACACCAATACTTCAACATGACACACCATATTACAAACTATCTGGAGAACAACCGCAATATACTTCTTTCAGAATCTTTGCATGTCCATGTTACCCTTAGATACGACCCTATACCAAACACAAACTTGAACCCCGGTCTCAACAATGTGAATATCTCGGTTTCTTCACCTCCCATCATGCTCACTTATGCTTCGATTTCTAGGCCAACAAATTATAAACTTCAAGACATGTCATCTTTCTTGAGCATACATTCCAATACAAAACCAAAACGTCCCGTAATCCATTCATTAGATCTTCAAACAAATGTCATTATATGCAAATTTTTGCACCTAAAACTTCATCCCACCACTCAAATCTTGACATGTCTCAAACTACATCTTCCATTGAACCTATTCCTTCTACTTTATTTCAACCTCCAACCTCCTTACTTAAGACTGACACCTCTTCTGTTGCTACTTTTCCAGGTTCAGTGCCATTGACCACCGTCCCGGCTACTGCAGCCTCTCCAGCTGTGCCTCCGACCATGCCTATCTCTACCCCTGCCTCTCTTCCTTTCTGGTAAGCAATTCTGCCTCAAAATCTACCCATTTCCCCTTCTTCCTCACTTTTCGATTCAGCCACATCACGCCACACACAACTCCACAGCCCGCCTCCACCTACACTACCTGTAGTACTATCGAAAAGTCAACCAGTCACTAGAGCACACAACAATATTTTTAAACCCAAAATTCCATTCTCTTATCACACTACTACCATTAGTCCTACACCTCCATGAGCTCTCCTACCTATAAACAAGCTGAATGCCATCCACAGTCGCGTTCTGCCATGGAAGAAGAAATAGTAGCTCTTAAAAATTACCGTACTTGGCAGCTTGTACCTCCATTCCCCGTTCAAAATATTATCGGGTGTAAATGGGTGTACCCTGTGAAGCAAAACCCTGATGGCTCCATAGCCTGCTATAAAGCATGTCTAGTCGCCAAGGGGCTTTCATCAACACAACGGTCTTGACTTTACAGAAACTTTCATCTCGGTTGTCCAACCGGCAACTATTCCCTTTGTTATCAATATTGTTGTTGTTCATGGCTGGCCTTTATAACAATGGGATGTCAATAATGCATTTTTGCAAGGTTTATTGTCTGATTGTGTTTATATGTAGCAGCCTCTAGGTTTCGTGGACTCTAGCAAATCTCATTATATCTGTAAACTTAGCAAAGCTCTCTATGGTCTCCGGTAAGCACCAAGGGCGTGGTACAATGAACTATGCTCCTTTCTCTTGGGTTATGGTTTTCTCAGTTCTCAGAGTGACACTTTTCTTTTTATTTATTATTTTGGCTCCAGTATTCTATATTTGCTTGTCTATGTCGATGATATTATTGTCACAGAGAACTCTAATTCACTTCTTCAGCCGTTCATTGACCAAATAGCCGCCCAATTCTTTCTTAAAAATTTGGGTACCTTGAGCTATTTTCTTGGCATTGAAGCATCTCAGTGTAAACACAGACTGTTCTTATCTCAACAGAAATATATTCTTGATTTGCTCAAGCGTACCGGTATACTTGAAGCTAAGCCAATCTCCACGCTTGTTTCTTCTACTGATACATTAGTTCGTGATGATGGCTCTGTATCTCATAATCCAACTGAATACCGTTAGGTCCTTGGCTCTTTGCAATACTTGTCTCTTACTCGACCGGATGTAAGCTATATTGTGAACATATTAGCTTAGTTCATGCATCGCCCTTCTGAAAAACATTGGTTGGCTGTTAAGTGGGTATTGCGCTATCTTAAAGGCAGGTCCTATTATGGCATATTTCTTTCGTTAAGCGCCACTCTCAATTTACATGCCTTTGCAGATGTTAACTGGGTTGGTGACGTAGATACCTGTCACTCTATTTCTGCCTATGTTGTCTTTCTGTGCTGCAATCTCATTAGTTGGAGCTCTAAGAAGCAAACTACTGTTGCAAGGTCCTATACAAAGGCTGAATCGAGCTATTGCAGGAGCCACTGCTGAACTCAACTGGCTCACCAACTTAGTTTGTGAGCTACGCGTGTCCCTGTCCTCAATTCCTACTGTCTATTGTGACAATGTCAGTGCTACTTATGTCTACTCCAATCCCGTATTCCACTCCCGCATGAAGCATATTGCCATTGATTTTCACTTTGTGCAGGATCAAGTCTCAGCAAGCTATTTTGTGTTTCTCATGTACGCGCCAGTGATTAGTTTGCCGACTCTCTCACCAAGCCTCTAGCTAGGAAGTTCTATTGCCTTCATCGGTCCAAGCTTAGCGTCCTTCCAGGACCCTCACGCTTGCGGGGGCATGATAAAATATGTGACTCGGATTCAATGAAATTAGCGGGATAGAGTTATCAATTAGATGCCTATTATCTATAGGAACTTTGTATTGTATTTACATGTGTAATATTTCTTGTTCCAGATTCCTACTTTAGGAGATACAAATTCTCTGTATATAATCTTGTACCAAACATTGAATGAAATACAATACATAGAATCTCTCCAAATCTTTTAATAGAAACGATTTAGTCGTGAACTTCACGGCCCAACTCTGCAATACCAGCTAGCTACACCATGAGAAGAAGCCAGCCATTTTGAGACTGCTAGAAAGGTTTTTATAGTTTGAATTGGGACTGACCATCCATAATAGAAACACAAAATATAATTGAAAATGACTAAGAATAATAAAGGCAAGCCTTAATTAATTTGAAGAAGAATCAAAGTTTTCAGATAAATATATTTTTTTTGTTCTTTCATAATGAATACTTCAACATCACTTTAATTTACAAATTAATTGCTCTAATTTTTTTAAAAGAAAAATTGCTATGCAAATGATTATAGATTTTTAATTTTGTTATATTTTAAATTTATACTTAAAATAACATATGTTGAAATTAGTCACAAAGCTAACGAGGCTTGTTTGGTCAGAGGCTAAGGTTGCGGCCTTGAGATGTAAGGGTCTTTGGTTTAATTTTTCCAATCTGTCATTTATTTTCGTCTTATATCCCCATTAATACTTTCCATGTCCAACATTTTAATTTGCACTATTAATAGCTTTTAAAATTACCATTTTACCCCTAATTCTTTAAATAAAAATTAAAAAATACTAGACAATAAGAAGTCCACCTAGTCTAATTCCAACATATTACAACCCAATGACAATAGCTGAAAATAATGATAACAAAAAGAATCAATCTATAACGTTCTCAATGGATATCCAATCGACCAAAAAAAAGTAGATCGGAAGAGCTTAAGTATCGACAGGATGAATCAGATCGAATTTCTTGATCTACCACAGATGATATGGCATACACAGATCAGTGGCCGCCCAGAAAAACTAATTTTTGATTTATAAAAAATCATATATAACCCTAATACTCTAATTCTAATTTCTTGTTTTTCTCTATGATATATTATCACACTGATTTGCCCCCATCAGTTATCCATCCAAATGTGATTTGATCCACCAATTGTGGATCATAAGGCAGATATCAGAGTACAAAATGAAAATTTACGAAAAGGGGAACTCTTCCCTCTCCTTTTTGCTGTTAGAATTGACATCACTTCGATGGTAAGTTGCGAATAAGACATCATTATATTTCGACGGCAACAAAAAGAAGCATGATAGATTTAGAGTGAATAGGTGTCGCCGGTAATACAATTTGCAATTAGGGGATAAGATTGTATTGATGCACATAATAGATCAGGCCAGATCAAAGTGATGATAAGAGATAGAGAAGGTGTACAAAAAATTAGAGTTAGGACATCAATGTTCGGTTTTATTTTTGTAAACTGAAAAATGAGTTTTTTTTTTGTGAATCTACCCTGATTAATATCCGTTACGTGATCTGTGATGAATCAAAAGATCTGATCTTCGATTATTGAAGTGACAATTTTTTTTACGTGGATTATGTATCCATAAAGTTTGGTATAGATCAAGTTTAGGCAATTTTTTCAGCAGTTGTTGTTAGCATGGGATGGGCTAAGTTGGGTATACTTACTTAGTTTTTGTTGTTCTTTATTTTTTATTTTTATTTAAATAATTAAGGGTATAATAGAAACTTTGCTAGAAATTAACAGTAGTACTTGAAAGGGTGGGGGACTGAGGGTGTTTGTTGGGATGTAACGTGACAATAAATAAAAGGTTAGAGATCTTATATGGCTAAAAAAGAATGAAGACAAAATTGTATAAAGAAATAAGGGTTTAATGATAAAAATTGAAAAGTTATGACTAAAAGTGACATTGGAGACTTAGAATAAATAAAAGGCCCAAAAAAAGGGGACAAAATTGATATAAAACTAAAAAGTTGGATACGTGAAAATTACCCTAATTATATATACTCTGATCTACCTTATGTGTTCAACCAATTGGAGAAACTCTAAGGGCCTGTTCTGTTTATATTTTTTGAATTCATTTTGAGTCTTGTCTTTTAAGAGTAAATATTGAGCAAAAAAAGTATTTTATTTCCCTTATTTTGAATATTTTCAAAATTTTTAATCTGAAAAGGTCAAAAAGACAAAATGACAATGAAATCCTTCTTTTACTCAATATTTACTCTTAAAAGATAAGACTCAAAATGTAAACAAAACAGGCCCTTAGGAGTGTAGTTCATTCGAGAAATTCCTACCGGTCTATCTCTCTCTGAGATTTTTGGATTTACTGTTTCGAGAAATACGATACATCAAAGTCATATATAAAAGTAAAGAAATATATTCAATAATAAGAAAAAAGAACAAACGTGATCAGGGATTCCAAATTAAGAGATTCAATTGGCATTTTCTACCAGTGCCATTGTCTACACACATTCGAATTATGAATCTCGACTCTTTAGATTAAAGCCAAATAAATTGCACTCATACAAGATCTTGCAATTATATCCTCACACCACATGAGTTCGTGTCTTCGCTAGCCTGCAAGATTTATGATAATAGGAACCAGATACAAATGATTTTTTCTGCCTTATAATTCTTTATGCTTACATTCTCTCTCTTTAACATGAAAGATAAATGCAAATTGATAATTTAATTGGGCTATACGAATTAAGATATAAATGAACCTGTACGCAACGTTTGAACATTCTCGCAGCAACAATCAACCAATGAATGAGTTTCACTCACACACATGTTACCAACTACTGATCAATATCCATTCATCCAACATACGCATTCTTTTAACGTATTTAATATAATTTTTTTTCACAATCAATAGCTAATATGATTTTAATTTAATAGTTCTTTTGTTTGCACAACTTCTAATAAAAATAAATTATTATTATTTGTTGTTGTTGTTGTTATTATTATTATTATTATTATTATTATTATTATTATTATTATTATTCAAAAACTGTGAGCTTTAGTGGGTTTTTAGGCCCCATGGGGTTTAGACTCCCTTCCCCTTTTATTAATACAAAGATATATACACTAGAGGGGGAAAATAAATTAATTTTTAAATTGCAAAAACTTCACGAAAATATCTTAAATATTATTGATGTTGATGTGGTTTTATTTCACATGTATGTTATGTGATAGAGTGTCCCTCTTATAGAGCTCCACTAGGCCAAACCCTAGTGGGCCTCTAGGGTTCTGGAAGGTTCTAGAGTCTTTATGGAGGTCGCTCGTTACGTAATTATCGTATCACTTATCCTGACAAAAAGGGTTAAAATGCTAATTTTAAATAATAACTTGCGCTTTGTCTTTCAAATGTTTTATCACGTGTGTTGACTTCATGGCGTGTGAATTTTCGTTATGTTCACTCAACCCTTTAGCTTATTAATCTCGTGTTATATGCTCAATTTGAAAAAGTCTTAGTGAGTAATTAGAGAACTGAGTTTTTTCCATAGTGGGCAATTATAATATTTGAGAAGGAATTTTCAATGGAGAAGTTTGACTTGAATTCACTGAAAGCCAAGAAGAGAATATGTGAAGCACGAATTGAGAACGAGCAGTAGCGACATATACGGACCATGTTGGCCATGAATTGTGTAAGGTGGTCTGATAAGACCATGTTATCTTATAAGAGCATGAGCAGTGGCTTGAAAAGGCCATGGAGATGGTCTGATAAGAGCAGGTAGACTAACTTGAGGAGGCCGTACGATTAGTAACAGTATGTACACGGACTTGAAGAGGCATAGAAATGATAACGTCACGCATTGAATAGCTATAGAGCGGACTAATAAGAGCACGAACACGAACCAATAAGAGCAGAAGCATGAACTAATAAAAGCACTAACTAATGAGAGTACGAGCATAGACTAATAAGAGTACAAGTACAGATGAATAAGAACACAAGCACAGACTAATAAGAGCATGAGCACAGAAGAATAAGAGCACAAGTACGGACTAATAAGAGCACGAGCATGGACAAATAAAAGCATAAGAGCACGAACATTAATAAGATAATAAGAGCACGGGCACTAAATAAGAGCATAAGAGCACGGGCACTAAATAAGAGCGTAAGACCACACGTATTAGAGCACAAGAACATGATCATAAGACCATAACAACAGGAGTATAAAGCATAAGAGTACTAGTAAGAGCATAAGGACACAGACAAATAAGAGCATGAGGAACAAGCAAGCGCCGTGGCTTCGCAGTCATAGTTGCGTTAAGGGTAGGATTACTAATAAGAACATAAGAACACGAGCACTAAATAAGAGTGTAAGAGCACGAGCACTAAATAAGAACATAAGAGCACAGGCACTCATAAGAGCATTAATAAAAACATTAGAGCATGAGCATAAGAGTACGAGCACTAATAAGAGCATAAGAGGATGGACAAATAAAAGCAAAAGGAACGAGCGAGCACTGCAGCTTGACGGGCGTAGTTGCGTTAAGGGCACGAGCACTGATAAGAACATAAGAAGATCGGAAGAGCACTAATAAAAGCATAAGAACACGCGCACTAAATAATAAGAGTATGAGCATTAATAAGAGTCTAAGAGCACAAGCACTGATGGGAGTATAAGAGCACTAAAAAGAACATAAGAGCATGAGCATAAGAGCACGAGAACTAATAAGAGCATAAGAGCATTGACAAGAGCATGGGGAACGAGTGAGCACCACGGCTTGCCGGGCGTCTAGTTGCGTTAAGGGTACGAGCATTAATAAGAACATAAGAATACAAGCACGAGCATAAGATCATTAGACACGAGCACAAATAAGAGTATAAGAGCACTAATAAGAACATAAGAGAACGGAAAAATAAGAGTACGGGAAATGAGCAAGCACTACGATTTGGAGGGTGTAGTTACCACTCAGAGGTGGACGTAGGTTCTCTAAGGAACGAACGATCACTGAAATTCAGCGGGCATAGTGATGTTAAGAGTGACCATGTACCACTCAAAGGTGGACGTAGGGTTGCTAAAGAACGAGCGACCTTGTACTGCTCAGGGGAGGACATAGGTTCACTAAGGGACGAATGAGCACCACTACGTAGTGGACGTAGTTACGTTGAGAGCGACCGTGTACTCCTCAAAGGTAGACGTAGGTTCGGTAAAGAAAGAGTGACCGTGTACCGCTCAGGATGGACATAGGATCGCTGAGGAACAAACGAGCACCGCTATGTAGCGGAAGTAGTAACGTTAAGAGTGATCGTGTACACTCAGAGGTGGACGTAGGTTCGTTAAGGAACGAACGACCACCGCTAAGCAGTGGGCGTAGTTACATTAAGAGTGACCGTGTACCATTCAAAGATAAATGTAGGTTCGCTGAAGAACGAGCGACCGTGTACTACAGGAGGGTGGACGTAGGTTCGTTAAGGAACAAACGAGCACCGCTACGTAGCAGGCGTAGTTACATTAAGAGTGACTGTGTACCACTTAGAGGTAGATGTAAGTTCGCTAAAGAAAAAGCGATCGTGTACCACTCAGGAGTAGACGTAGGTTTGGTAAAGATCGAACTAGCAGAGGGACTTGGCGGGGCGTAGTTTGGAACGAGCTATCTGGGAACCACACAGTGGATGTAGATTGCAGAGTAGTGATATGAAGAGATTGCCTAGTGAGAACTAAAGAGGTCTTTGTCCTCCTCGAAGAGCCGAGTGTGGTCGGCCATAAATCGTTAATGGGCGGCATGAGAATGGATCTTATCCAACTACAGATCCCAATAGATCAAAAGACATAACCAATTTAAGATCCCTGATCGAGAGAGCAATAGATCGTGATAATGCTTTTCGATTGGGTTCCCAGAGACGGCGCTAATTGTTGCGGTTTTATTTCGCCTGTACGCTCTATGAAAGAACGTTGTTTTTATAGAGCTCTACTAGGTCAAACCCTAGTGGGCCTCTAGGGTTTTGGAAGGTTCTAGAGCCTTCATGGAGGTCACTCATTATGCAATTATCACATCAAATGTAAATCTTTAACAATAAATAACAACAGCTTCCCAACCACCACGAGGGGTTTTGAGTCTTCCCTATGCGATTTGAAAACCATCTAATTATGACATACAAGTAGGAGTGGACAAAAAAACCGGTGAACCAAACTAACACTCTAGAACTCACTAGTTAATGTGAACCGGTCGGTTTTTGGCTAAAAATTGACCGGAATGGTTGGTCAAACCGACATAACTGAACCAAACCGGTTCGATTGGTCAATTTAGAAATCGATTGTAGTTCAGTTTCGGTTATGGGCTAGAACTGAGCTGACCGACCGACCGACTGCCCACCCCTACATACAAATAGGATGGTTAGGTTGAGTTAGCGGGTTGATTGTTATTGAGTTAATTAGCGAGTGGGGTTGATTTTTGTATACACACTTTAAAATGCTTTTAATGTGTATAAGAGGTTGGCTAGTGTATACACATTATAAAAGTTATAAAACACTTTCCTCTTAAAACATTTGAAAAGGTGTTTTCAGTTAAGCATATACACATTACACCTGACTTGAAACGTTTTAATGAATGACACCTGACTGGAAATGCTTATACACATTATACCTGAATAAAAGGAGTCATCACACCTAACTCTTAAAAGGCAAACATTTCATGTTGAAAATTGAAAATCTCGGAAAATGTTTCGAAAACTCTGAAAAAGGTTTCCTATTCTTTAAAAGTTTTGGGAAATCTATGACAACTTTTAAGAAACTCTTACATTAAAATTTACTAAAATTCTTACAAAACTAAAATCTTAATTATAGGATTTAACTAAAATTTAATTTTTAATTTTAAATCTTTACAAGGTTTAAAGCGAAACTACTTAAATTTATAAATTCAATTTGTCAATCAAACCAAAGAAAAATTAAAGGATATTCTTCATTCTTTGCTATTAATTTGTGAATTATGACTTAACTACACATGCTACTCTTTCTATAATTTGCCCGCATAGCAGGAATTTGTTAATTCCTGTACAAATATCAAAATATAAGATTTCACAAGATACCGCCACGTGTACAAATTGTAAGAACAATAGTACATATAGATTTATATTCTTCAGATAGACATTATTTTATGTTGAAATTTTACTGGGGTTCGATGAATTATTTTAATTATTTAATTAATATTTAATAGTATTTGAAGTTAAATATTAAAATTATAAATTTAAATTAACATTATTTATATATTGCTTCTGCAACGTCTGGTGTCTTATTTTTAAAAAGTGACGTTTCACAATTTTGATTTCCGTGCAACCTA
This sequence comes from Nyctanthes arbor-tristis, assembly GCA_963692815.1. Taxonomy (NCBI): domain Eukaryota; kingdom Viridiplantae; phylum Streptophyta; class Magnoliopsida; order Lamiales; family Oleaceae; genus Nyctanthes; species Nyctanthes arbor-tristis. The sequence goes on from CAVNYN010213251.1 coordinate 55,679, forward strand.
GATCCTTTTACATATTTTTTCAGATTGTTGATGGGAAGAAGCAACATCTGGTTTCTTTTTTTTTTTTTTTTTTTTTTTTTTTTTTTTTTCACGCCATGTGTTGGTGGCTCCTAGATTTAAATACTTTACTACTTCGTATGTAACCAACAAAAAAACCAGATATATATAATAATTAAAACGAGCAAGCAAGTGCGTAATTTTCAAATCAGACTCCTAGGTTTCTTTTGGAACACTACTACTAGTGCTGACACAATTTTTCCAATAATGGTTCACAACTGATCACAAGTTTAGTGATTTCTAGCATGTGTGAAAAATTAATCTACTCTCATTAATTGCTGGAAGTAAAAATCTCAATTGAAGCTCGTTTAGTGAAACCAAACCAAACCGACCAAATAAACTCAACCAAACCCAGGTTGGTTTTTACTCCTTATTAAGTAGGTTGGCTTTAATTTTTAATTATCTCCCGATTTAATTGGGTTGAGTTCGAGTTAACCATAAACCTAACCCATGCACAACCATAGTTTAGAGTTCTGAAATTCTTTTTTTTTTTCCTTTTATTCTAACTAGATTCTTGCCCATCTATTGCACGAGAGGAATACATATCAAATTACTTAAAAAATAAATAATATAATATTTTATAAGTTTTTTTAATTTTTGATATGGTGAAATTTTATAAGATCACGTTACCTAATAAAAAATAATTAATTTTTTAATATCAACCAAATAATAATGTAATTCTTGTCATATTAAGTTAACTATATTTTACAATAAATTTTAACCGGTTGTTATCATTAATGCAAATAAATATCATTTTATTTTTTTGCACTAATTTAGATAAATGGTATTGTACGAAATATTTGCTAGTTGGGCAGTACGTGTACTTTGAAAATATTTCTTATTTGAAACATAAAGTCAGATGGTATGAAGATTATAAAAATTAATAATACATAAAAATAGTCTTTATAATGGGAAAAATAAAGAAAAAAATTAAAATTAAAATTTTCAATTAGCTTGAAATAACAATATATATGTTTAGTTTCTATTAATTATAAACTATAAATTTCAAGATATGTTAGACAATTAGATAATCAAATTTATCTATAATTTAGACAATTAAATGATAATAATTATTTATTATATATTAAATTTAATAGTGAATCTTATTTCAAAATAGCAAACAGATAAGGCAAAAGTGAATTAAAAAATTTTAAAAAAATTAAAAAATTCAGAATACCGTACAAGTTACCGCAATATGAAATAAAATATGTAAAACGACCTTATAATAGATTTTTTGGTGGGAAAACTGTAGTATAAAGGTTCCGCAGCTCCTTTCATTTAATTAATACATAGATATAGATTTAATTTTATACTAGTAGTAATTTTTAATTTAGCATCTTGCCCCGGATTTCATTATGACTATTTAAAGACTAATTTTGGTTTTTAGCAATTGTTATTGTATTGATCAAATTCATGAGCTTAATTTATTTTAAAGACCAATTTTGGTTATTAGCAATCATTATTGCATTAATCAAATTCATGAATTGTATCATACTTCCTCTATCTCAAAAAGATAGTCTAGCATTTTATTTTACGCTATCCCAAAAAAGATAGTCTAGTTGGTAGATCAAGTCTGTATTTAATTTTTTGTTTCCATATTTGCCCCTATTTAATTAACAAATTTAATATATCTTAGTACACACAAATTTTAGGAAAAAGCATTCTACCAATTTTAATTCTTATAATTTAACGCCATTCACACTGTATATAACTATTCAAATTCCTTCTTAATAAATTTATATTGGTAATTATTCACATATTATTAATTAAATATGAAGGTTAAACTTGGAATATCGCCTATAAAATTAATGTCCAACAAAATTACCTACCATTTCTTAATCTACGTAAAATATCTACCGTCCTATCTTTGTGGGACGGAGGTAGTACAATTTTGTTGTGGATTTCTGATAAGTTCTATGAATAAAAAAGACATTTGTTAGGGTTTATGAAATCTTGTGCAGCATGTTGTCATGACCTCTAAACGTAGTTAATTTTATAATTAAAAAGTCATTTTTAGGTTTTATGCTGCTTAATTTAGTTAATTTGCCATTCTTGAATTTTCAACCCCCATAAATGGTTTCTTATTTTTCCTTAATAGCTATGAGCCAACAATGGTTCCTTAGAAAATCAGCACACCATCCCCCCACCCTCATATACACACACACAAAAACAAAAAATAGAATATGTAGAATCCTTTTTTTTTTTTTTAACCCATGATTACATCGCTTTTAAATTAATGGATGCCCCCCATCTACCTACAAAAACCAATAAAAATGTATTCAACAGGCCTGGAACCACCAATAGAAATGAACAGATTTTTTAATTCATGCAAACTACTTGCGTTTCCATAAGTCGATCTCGGGATCGAACCAAGTTGGTATAATTTTGCATCATCATCACTTACATCCAACTAGTTCATTACCAACAGTCTCTTCAAATTAAGTTCAAAACGCAACAACGACTACTGTATAAACACACGATTTATTTCACTGGTTGCATATATTGCCTGTTTACATATGAATTTCGGCATATGATAGTTCCAGCTAGGGATTCATTTCAGTACCTAAGTTTTAAAGGGGAAAAAAAAGTAAAGAACAAAGTTCTAATTCCATAAAGTGGCAAAATGTAGGAATTGTGTGTTGATTGAGTGATAGAGCAGAGAGAAATAGCCGCAGAAGACAAGAAGCAGAAAGTAAAGTAAAAAAGAAAAGAAAAGGGGAAAAAAGAAAAGAAAATTTATGTGGACCGGACTGCAGTGTAATAATTTTCATGCAGATTTTAATAGAAGAGTTATGAATGAATAATAATTGTACCTTTTTGTAGCTCGAGGAGGAAAAAAATTTATCATCGAAATATGAGACTCTCTTATATATCTTCTCAATAATGTACTACCAACGTTAAAATTACTACTTTGTACGGAATCACCCTTGAGATTGGGGAAAGTTCTCTTTCTCCTTTCGGCTACGTGTTTCCAGTGGAGACTCACATTTACATTACATTCATGCAGAAAGAAAATAGTATTCATGTTTTTCTCAATTTTGTAGTGTGTGTAAATATATATAATACACGTAGACTTCAATCACATTCTCTCTTCTTGCGTGCTACGTATACGGATAACTAAGCGAATATCTTTATTAGGGTTTCACGACCCCTACGCACTCAGAATTTAATAGAATTCTTCGGATTTTAATTAAAACATGAATTTCCTAGGAATTGACTCCCAAAATTACAAGACCGTTCTAGCTACTCAAGAAAAGAATGGGGTATATATACACATTACACGAACTTACAAGAATGAAATTGACAACAAAAGACACAATAGAATTGAACACAAGTAGATGGATATCAAAAAATTTAACTAAGATACTATAGGGTTTATCTTAACTAAACTTAAAAAGAGTACTGGATCGTAAAATGTAATGGATTGTATTAAGGATATTTAAGGGAAATAAAAAAAAAAGAAAAGAAAAAAAAAAAAAGATAATACCATCTCCTTTAATTACCCTCTAATACCATCCACTTTCTACTTTCATCTGATTTTTGTGCTAATTTTTTTATCGAGTCTAATATGGTATACCAAATGTGACACAAAACAAAGACTGTATTCCGTGGGTAATTTCCAATGGATGTTGGAGTCCTGTCAATAATCACCGACGGGCAGGTCTTCTGTAGTCCAAAAAATTCCAGCGTATTTGGCAGTTTTCTAGTAGATAGTGAGAGGAAATATTATTGAAGGAAATTCTGATCATAGTAGCACTGATGATGTCCTTTACGGTAAGAGATTTCCTTTAACCTAAGGAGAGTAATTAAAATTTCTTATTATACAGTGAAGCAATGTTGCACTCAGATGCACAGAAGTACAACTCCCTTTGATTTGGTGGGGAGTATAGCTTTTCATTTTTCCTTAACTCGAGACCTTATTCCCTGAAGGAACGTATAGAAGGTAAAATTAGAATAATTATAAGTAGAGTCCTACCGGAGCTTTAAGTCCTTGTGGTTGCTCTAGACTTTTGCAATATATTCAGACCATTCAGTTCCAGCAGCATCACATTGTATACCAGAAACGAGAAACTAGACGTCCTCGGATACAATTCAACATTTATAAGCAAACAAGACTCTCAAAAATTCTAAATGCATCAAGAACTTGCAATTGGTACATATACACACACACACACACACAAAACAAAATCAGATGTAAACAAGGATACCAACTTCTCAAAAACCTAGCATTGACATACAGCTTCAGAAGACTTTACCAGCAAGACAATATGTGTGTGTGTGTGTGTGTGTGCAGTGGCGGATATAGACTTTTCACCTAATGGAGGCAAATAATTACGGTGAAAATGAGATATAATATAGGTCATTGTTGGTAGTTGACACAAAAATAATATATATTACATATAAATACGAGACATTGTAATGTTTTGAATTTAACAATAATTCCATCAAAGATATCAGAAACTTTATTTTTTTTTTTGAGTCTCATTCTTTTCACAAGAAATTTCTCTATTTCTAAACAGCAAAGAGAAATTATTAGAATTTAAAGAGTAAAATGTTAATTCAAACAACATCATTACAACTCATTCTATATATAACTTTAAACATTTTCTAGCTGAACGATTAAATCTTTTCAAACTTCAATAGCTAATTGAAAAAACAGGCGCAAACTAATAAATAAGTTAATAAGATGCTCATTATTACTTTTAAAATGCAAAATCAAGCAAAACATTCAATAAATATCATTTATATCAAATCTTCGTTGTCGAAAAAGAAAAGAAGGAAAAGAAAATTTATATGAAATTGAGCCAAAATTGGTATATAAAACAAGAAAACTGAAAAATTAATTTTCAACACTTGATATTTTTAAAAAATTTCAGATTTTGAAATAGGAGCTTTTGGTAGAAAAGTGGGATGGACTACATGGGTTCCACACAAATTAAAAGAGGAAAAGACAAAGATACGAGAGTGGAAGTGGTGTATATATTATAAATTTGACCTAGAGTGGTTTATAACCTTGAATGGAAAAATAAGTATGGGCCAACTATGTCACTTCATTTTTCTAATTAGGCAAATAGTTAAATATTTCAATTTTTTTTGAAGCCACTGCCCTCAGTGGGCCCACTATAGATCCGCCCCTCTGTGTGTGTATATATATAAACCAATAAAAAAAAAAAAACAGATAATTAAAAAGAGGAAACAAATGCACAATTTTGAATAGGTTTCTGCTGAAAAGATCTTTGAAAAGATCAACTCTTATTCACTGCTGGAAACAGCAAAAGTCTCAACCAAAGCTCATTTCCTATGGTAAAAAGGGATGCGTTCAAACATAATGCATATGTCACCTTTTACCAGGACCATAAAGAGACCAAGTAAGTAATATTGTAGGAACAAAATTAAAATGGAGGGATATTCATCATGGTAACAAAGTTATGAAGAAAACTATAACTTTAAAATTGAGGACATAGTGTTCTTATTTAATTGATAATGCAACCATATTCAAATCATCATTCCTAGTGCTTAATTTCTTGGCATGCAATTTGTTACTGGTTTTCCTAATTACATTTCTTCCATTAACATTATTTAATAAAATGTTATAGATAAAAGTATATATTATGTCCTCCCATTCCACGAATATAGCTGGCTCCTTTGACTTATATGTGTTTTAGAGATATAAAGTATGACATGTTCATAATGATTATTTTTCTAATTAACTTGTATCCATTTATTATATAAGTTCTGCAAATAATTTATACTTGGAGATTTTTGGTGAAAAGAAGGATTGAAATTAAACATTAGCAGCACGATCCTAAAGGTGTTTAAGTGAAGAGGAGGCACTAGAGAATATAGGGATGTCGAAAAGGGACGATTATACCACCTGCCTAATAGGTATTTTCATTGAAGATGAATGAAACATTCCTAGAAAACTTGCCTTTCACAACCACAATAAAATCTAATTGATCTCAAGCCATTCAATTTGTTTTGCTTGGTAGGTTTGGCTTATTGCCTTCTCTTTGAACTTGCAATATTTGTTCATCAATTACATATGTATAAAACAGAATCATATGTTGACCTATAGAATTATCAAATCACATATATTAAGGTATGAATTCAATCCAAATGAAGGTGTCAATCAAATATTAATTAATAAATAGCCAGCATGAAGAAAAAAGAGAAACTAATGAGAATTGCTATTGTTAATTTCAGTAAACTTTTTGACTTTTATGTACGTTGTAAAGAGGGGTACAACGATTTTTAAGAGCAGCAGATGCACAAGGAATATTTATATTGCTTCTGTAGACCGATATTTATGTGCTAAGTAAAATTCTCTTATATATTTTTTTGACAATAATTTTCTAACACATCTATGGGTTCTGCCCCAATGTGGCACTCATATGGGTGTTAAACAATTATTCATTTTCTTAAATATATCTCCTAACATAAGAAGAGATCACTTCTCTTCCAAAACAAATTAATAGAAAGACTGAAAGTACTGAAAATTAGTTCACTATGTCCTTTCCCCTCCGTCCATAATAATGATAATATATGTGAACTTTGGTTATAACCACTTATTATGAATTAATAAAGGCATCTCCTCCGACATTTCATCAAGTAATAAAAATAAAACGGTCATTAGCAACCTAGCAAGATAAGTAATTACTATTACATTTTATAGATCGGAAGAGCACAATTATCTTATGTATAGCTGGATTAGATGGTACTCATTATATATGGTGGCTATTCTTATTAGTTCACCGAACGTGCAAAAAATTAATTAGGTGCATTGTTCCCTCAACTTCGGTCGCATACATCAATATATTGTCTCGTCCTAATTAAGCCTAAACACTGATTAATATGTGTTCATCGACAAAGATTCCAGTATAATCAATGATTTGCAAACATTAGTACACTCAACATGACAGCTTCAAATAGATAAGGGGGAGAATGATCACATGCAGAGAATACCATGAATGTCAATTTGAAAGGGGGAAAAGGCACAAAAATCAAGAATTGCTTCCTTGTATTCCCCTTATTTTGGACAAATGGATGATGAATTGACTACACTTCACCATATACCACTCTTCAAGTATCAAACAAATGTATAGTAGTTTACAAGTTATGTCTCGCCTCCGACATTAATCCTATCGAGTAGAGTATCAAATTGTTCTCAAGAACAACGCAACACGTAACTCAAATAACACCGGATACAATGAGATTTTAGAGAGAGATCTAGAGAAAGAGAAGGGGGGAAAAAGGGGGGGGGTCACATTTTGAAATGCTCATGCATGGCTGGAAAAATCTTTAATATTTTTTTTTTCCAGATTGTCCAGAGGAAGAAGCAACCTCTGAGTGACAAAATTCAAACTCAATCCAGGCAAAATTACGCGTAAACTGGGAGGTGGAAGAAATTAAAGAAAAAGTAGCAGCTCGAATTTCAAAACAAAGCATATATATTGGAGAAATTTAATTAATAATACAAAAACAAACAGCGGAATCAAATCAAACTTTTGTTATGTATTTCAAAGTGAGAAGAAGAATAGTTATCCAACGTTGCCCATCGAAATTTCCATAGTACAAATTCATTCAGACATAAATATAAATATATATATATATGTGTCCCTCAATCCCTTCAATTTCTAGTCCTATATTTTAGCACTAAACCGTTGTAAACATGTTAATAATGGTGATAATCATGAGATGATAATATGTTTCTCCTAACAGAAAGATATTTCTTAAGGTTATTGTTTGTGTCTGTAGAACTTTAGGATCTTGGGGGTGGGAAGAATTGCGTACCAGCCATGAACGTGTTGAGCGGAGCTGGGTACATGGAAGACGGGTCAATAAAAGGAGCAGTAGCTGAACCACCACCGCCAGCGGCGGAGGTGGTGGCGGTACCAGTAATTAGATTATGCTGTTGAGCTCCTGCGCTGACGCTTCCGCCACCGGACGAGGTTTCTCCGGCCATGTGCTGGCTCTCGAGTCCTTGATCGTAGAGAATTCCCTTAAATACATGGCCCCCAATGTTAACTGCTGTCTGATATGCGTACTGGTCTTCCGCATCATCAATGGCGCTCACTCTAACGCATCGGAAAACCGCCTCAGAATTCACTTCTGATGGAAAATTTCCGAGCTCTAACCCTACAAATATCATATACAAATAGGGTTAGATTAGATGATTTTAAGAATTGTTTATCAAGTAATAATACAAAGAATGATAATAATAACAATAATTTAGGGTGGGGGAGGGGGAGAATAGGCTCTTGCCTGTCACTCTTTTGTCAAACAGTGTTTTGAAAGGAAAAGGAGAAAGGAAAAGGAAAAGCTGATGAGTTTTCGTTTATCTATGGCGCTCGATTTCACCACACGCAATCTGTTATAATTTTCTATTCAAAAAGGACAAAAAGGAGAGAGACCCCCACCACCCCGACCCTTCTATCTCTCAATACCTGAGGTATTAGTGGCCACTTTCGTGCAAACTAGAGATGAAGAAGCATTTGGATTCTCTCTGGGCCTTTTGGCAGAATCTCTTTGTGCTCCGGGTTGAGCTTGTTGTTCTTGTTGCTGGTGCTGTAAAGCAGCGAGGTGCTGTTGTCGCTCTCGCCTTTTGGCGGCAGGAACCCAAGTGCTCTTTACATGAGTTTGGCACTGAAAGCCTCGACTCTTGCAGCAAGTTCTACATCTCATGTACGCGCAATCTTTTTTGGCTTGATTCCCACAATCTTGGCAGCTAATTCCTCCACTACCTCCTCCGCCACCGCTTCTCATCATGAGGAATCCCGACATCGGAGAATCATCGGTAGTGATCTCGAAACCCGTCCGGCTCGGCCCCACAGCTAGTCCTCCTGCTGACGCATAGAGATCTTGAAGTGGAGTCGGATTTTGTCGCTGAAGGAAATGTTGATTTTCTTGTTGATTTGGCTGCCACAGTTCGAAGCTCTTATACGACGGTATTTCCTGATCATTTCTCAACAAAAACCAGCTTTCCGGGTTGATTTCTGAAGGCGGATTGTTGTGGCTACTGCTTTCTTGTTCTTGATTGCGGTTACTACCCCTTCCTCCGCCACCGGCGCCGGCGCCGCCTCCGCCTCCCCCTAGTGAGAAGAAGCCAGCCATTTTGAGAACACCAAAAAGCCTTTTCTAGACTTGAATTCGGACTGACAATCCATAACAGAAACACAAAACAGAATTGAAAATGACCCAAGAATAATAAGGGCACGCCTTAATTTCTCTGGGTACTGTATTTGGTTTCTTGAGTTTTGTGGGGGCATCCAAGTCAAGTCAGACAAATTTCTTCTTGTAGGAGAATTATTGGGGAATTTGCTTGTGACCTTCAAAATAATAAAAGAAAATTACAAGATTAATTAATTAATAAATTACTTTTGTTTTTGGGGGAAAGGGTTTTATAGCAGCTTTTTCTTCCTTCAATTCTGTGGCTGTGTCGTTTGCATTAAAGAAGCAGAATTACAGCTCTGCCACGCCGCCATGGCCTAAAAGCTCTCTCTCTCTCTCTCTCTCTAACCCACACTTTCTCTCCCTAGTTTCTCTCTCTGTGTTTCCTCTGCAACCACCAATTTTAAGTATTACCCACAGAAAGAAACTTTGGTTTCTTGCTTCTTTTCTCCCTGTTTGCTCTCTACATTACTGTTTTGCTGGCAACCTTTACCTTTCTCTCTCACACACTGTTTCCTTCTCTCTCTACGTGATCATCAACTCAAAGTGATCCAAAGGTGGAGGACATCTGCATGAGGATGAACGGCGGAGAGTTGTGACACGTGTCGAGCAAACAGCCTTTTCTCTTATTGTCCTTTGCACCGGAAACCCCGCTACTTTATGTCGCTGTCCCTTTAATTATTATTAATTTTTTATTTGTTTTTCTTTCGTAGTATAATTAACGCTAGCATGTAACTGTCGATAGATTTCTTCCCAATTACCCTTCTTTCTTTTCGAATTGCAAGAAAAGGACTTTTTAATTGGTAAATTACACCATCAACCCTGAATTTAAAGATTGAGTAACAAATGAATCTCATTTGAGAGAAACATTCCATTAAATCTTTGTTATATTTCAGTAGGTAATACAAACCGTTAGATGTAACAAAAATCAAAGATGACAAAGTATATTTGTTCGTGTCATTACGTTGGAAAGGTGAATCTAATGTTACAGTTTTACAAAAATATTAGGCGGGTTTTGTGCTTTTCATGATTGAGTACTATTTCTTCAACCATAACAAAAAGATGACGATCACCTTAAATGTTGAGGATTAATATAGCAATTAGTCAATAGATTAAGGATCAATAAAGTTATAATCTCCCCTTCAAAAAATAAAGACCCGTTTAGTTGGATTTATAAAATCAATTTATAAAGGGAATTTATAAAAAGTGGAAATAAGTGGTAGAGATTTAAAGTTTAAAATGTGTGATAATTGTTGAGTAGTTATCAAATCAACAGTCAAATCATGGTACGTGAATTTATAAATTACAAAAATAAATTATACCAAGCTCTAAAATAAAATAAAATAAGATAAATTTATAATAACCCAGATTGTTTGAAGTTCTTTATTTTATCAATTTATAATTTTACCTATTACTAATTTGACATTTAATTTGATAATTATATTCAAGTACAACCACATATGTTACCTATCTTCTGATTATAAATTCTCCACATTTGACAAATAAATGGCATAACTCCGGTTTTTACATATATATATATATATTACAAGTTAGTTAGTTTTAAAATCATTAAATTAAATAATTAATTCTAGATATAGAATTATAAGCTGTATTGATATTTTACATTATTATATATCATATGTATCTGTAGACAATTAAAATCTGGAATAATTTCGCTACCAAAAATAGAAATGGGACCTTAAACTCGACTACTCGAGACGTTTTCGACTTTGATTTGCTATGGGCTTTTTAATTTCTTAGGTGTTGTTTGGATTTTAGAAAGCTTAATTATAGATTACTTATCTCTCTCTCTCTCTCTCTCTCTCTCTCTCTCTCTCTCTACATATATATATATATATAAGAAAAGTAGTTGCAGCACAGTAGTACCGTAATTTTCCCTCTAAAACTGCACTTTGGAGGGATATTTTAGACTTTTTAACTTCGTCGCGGTAATTTTTGCAGTTATCTATAACTTTATTTTTCTAATTTAAATTGATTTGATTAGATTTAGTTGTTCTCATTTAATTTTTCCTTACATTCTTCTATATTCTAGACAAGATTTTGATTTTATGATAATCTGGTTGTATTTAAAATTACTGATTGATGGATAAGATCTAATTTTATGGATTAATTTGAATTCAAAGTTTTTTAATTTTTTAATTCAAAATTTTTAATATTATATATATACACATATCTTATCTTATCTCAGAAGTATTTTGCTTTGATTAGATTTGATTGTACTAATTTAATTTTTCCTTTCTTTTTATATATTCAAGACAACATTTTGATTTTATAATAATTTGGCTGTATTTAAAATTGATGATTGACAGATATGATTTAATTTTAGGGATTAATTCATATTCAAAGTTTTTTAATTTTTAATTCAAAATTTTTAATATTATATATATATATATCTTATATTGAAAATGTTTCATAATTTGTATTAGTCTATTTCTTTTTTAGCTCGTGCATAAATTTTTAATTATTTCAATATGATTTTAAATCGAGTCGTGTTAGTATGTTACTTCTTTATATATAATAAAAGAGAAAAATAGTTACAGAGAAAAATAAAATAAAATATTTAATTTCTTGAGATATAAGAATCACAATATGTCAGAATCGGGATCAGGTATATTACGCCCGTTACCCTATCCATCAAAATTTTTTCTCTCATCCCCACTTAAATCAAGGACAGGTAGGTGATGGGTTAGTACATATAACTCATATTACCCATTTATTAACCAATTTATATATATTTATATTTTTTTTATTTTCATTTTTTGTTTAATAAATAGTGTTAACACCACTAAATTAAAATTACAAATGAAATTACTAAGCTTTCTTCATAAATTGAAACCATTAGAATTTTTAGTAAATATTTTTATTTTTGACAAGAAAAGATTAAACGGGTTGGGTATCAGTAAAAATTATGATAACCTTCTCTAGCCTATTATTAAGTCGAGTCGATTTTCTTTACTTCATTCCAACCCCGTTTAACTAGGTATTCTCCATCTTAATGGGATCTGGTAATGGTGGGTATAGGGTTTGGTTTATTTTTTTTTATTTTTACAGTCCATACTCAGGTCACTTAATAATGTTCCATATCAAGTAAGCACATATCAATTATTAATTAAAAAATTAATCAAAACATTACAATTTTATGTGACTATCATACATTACTTAACATTTTATACTAATATAATTAGATATAATTTGATTTGGTATCTTCCTGTGCAACGGGTGAGAATCTAGTTTATTAAGGTTACAAATTCTCACATCCAATATAGCTACCAACACCCAATCCTGTTCTTCTTAGCCCTTGTTTGATACTCTTTATCAAAATACATTATAATCTCACATACCACTGATTTGACAATTTATTTAACTACTCATTTATAACCATAAATTTCAAATTTCTATTAAATCTATACCACTCATTTTACCTCTTTATAATTTCTCTTTATAAATCAATTACCATAAATTGAATCAAACAGACACTTAATATAGCTCCCTTTTAAAATAAAATTTTAATATATTTTTTGAAACTATAAATATTTAATATGATACTATTTTATTAGTCAGTAATTGTAAATATGTATTAATTAAAATTGCGTGACTTTACAATTATTTTCAGCACATCCAAGTATATGAAAAGTAGATTAAAAAACGCCTACACCTCAGCCCTCTCCCATATGACTCCTGAAAAAAATGAGAATATGATTATTCGTTAAAGTCCAACAAGAAGCCACCATTTTGCAACTTCATAATTTTCACATCAAATAAATTAGATAACACAGATTAGCACCTAAAAATTTGAGCTACCCATCTCGTCAGCCTGTGTGCCCTTTAGTTCAATAACGGTCTTTCATTAGTTAAAACATGCTCAACATATTATATTATTATATTAATTAAATTAAATTAAATTAATAAAAGATTACTTTCGAAGTTTGAATTCAAAGAATACAAAACTTATTTCGAACTCAATCTAGGACAGAATATTGGTTGGCATTTATTCAATTAAACTTTTCCACTAAAAAAATTAAAAATGCATCCAGTAAAGTGAATTTTAAATAAAATTTCTTTGTACTCCCCTAGCTACCAAAAGATTAAGGCGAAGAAAGCCTAGTAAATCCATCACAAATTCAGAAAACAAAATATCAATGATTAGCGTGTCCTTGCTTCTAAAGTTCCACTTAACTCGTTTCTTGCCGATTCTTCTTGAAGGATTAGTGGACTGCATGAAACCTCTCCTCGTCCAATAAGATAGTTCCGGTTTCTCGTTAAATTAATAGTTTTTTACTTCGTAATACTTCTAAACATAGAAAGGATTTATTACTGGATGATTTAACAAAACACGAGTTCAAATCAAAAGTAGGGAAATACAAACCCCACACACAATCACCTAAGTCTTTTAAAATTCACAATGGTATCCACAAATCACCCTATAATTTAACCAAGTGTTTCTACGAAATTAAACCGTTTCATAATAATTGATATTAAATAGATATAAATTACCTAACTCCCTTGAATTATTCAGTTGAATTATTTTGACTCGATTAAAAGACTTTCAATTAGGATCATAATAATTAGAGGGGTCGTAATTAAGTGATGTCGGGGGGACCATTTTGGGTTATTACATAAAGCAGGGCATCTTCTTAAGATTAATTAATTGAGGGTTTGACTATAATACTGAAGGGCATCAGGTCATTTACTATAGCGATTAGTAGTTAATACGAATAAGGACCCCCGCCGGCCTCAGACTCCGGCGTATTTGACCTACGATAGGAAATTCATACGCACATTTTGCAACTAAGTCCTCCATCTTTTGAAATAGTTGCAATAACGTGAATATATTTATTTTATGCCAACTTGCATCATTGGATACTCGGGCAGGTGCACGGAATTTTATAGGCATGTAGGAATAGGTGCCATGATGCATGAGAGATTTTTAGGATTTTATCAATTAACAAATTCAATCAAAGGAATCTAAAAGGTTTAGTTTGGATAAGTTTGAGATAAAATTTTATTTTTACTGGCCCATGTTAAAAATCAGCGAGGAGTTTATTTTGAAAATAAGATGAGAAATCGAGCAGTCAAATATATTTAGACTTTAAGGGATTTCAACGTATTATTATGCGGTACGTCCACGAGGGGACATCTCGACATATTATATTATTCTCTCTAATATGAATGAGATCCACATAAAAATTCCATAAAATGATGTTAATATAAAAATCTCTATAATATTTTAATGAATTTACACACACACACACACACACAAAATTTGGTCAAAAAATAACATTCCCAAATCTCTTGGGTCTCTCATGTACCATACCAACTTTAACCATTCAGTTTTGCAAAATCTATTTTCATTTTAAAATAGAAATATATTGCTAAAGGTAAAGGGGGAAATAATTAAGATATAACTGAATAGTGACGCGGCAATATTTGAAGCTGGTAGGCGAGCGGGTGTGTGGCTGATTTTGCGTTATGAAAAGGGGTTGTCGAATAGTGTGGTATGTATCATATGAAAGCTAGGTTCAAGTGAAAGGGGCCGAAGGGATGGGTTTGCGTTTTGGCTGGCTAAGGTCGATGGCATTCTCAAATGTTGCCATTGAGCTAGATTTCAAGATTGTAGTTGAGGCTTTGAGCAAAGAAGAAGATAACTCGGAGTTTGGAGTGATGATTCATGATTGCAAGGAGTTGTTGAAACTATACAGCCAGCATATTTAGTTTTCAAGCCAACATTGCTGCGCATACTCTTCCTCGTCGTGCTCGGAATTTATAGCCCTTGTTTTTTGAATTCTACACTCCCTTGGCTTTCTCATGTACTAGTGGTAGATATTTCTCATGATGATAATGAAAATTAATTAAGCTTATCTCCTCAATACAAATTAATAAAATTAAAATATAACAATAAATAGGAACACCTATATTTCAATTAAAATTATTAGAGTTGTGGTATTTGAGTAAAATGACACACAAAAATTTAAATATAACTAATATATTGCAGAATCCTATTCTTTAACACCTCACTTCATATTTAGATCAATGGTAATTACACAGGCTACATGTCCTTTTTGTCACATTTTTTGTCTGCTTGTTTGTCCAAATGTGATTATCCAAATGACTAAAATGTAATTTTAAAGAAAACCAAAATATAGGTAACTCAAATATAGATGAATTCTTAGATCGTATTAAAATCTTAAGGCATGAGACCAAGGGGTTTATTTTAGTAGTTAGTTAATCCAAGTTCAAGTCACCATCCCCACCCCTACGATCCTCAAATTATACTTAAAAAAATCTCAAGACACAATATGTAGGCAGATGCAATAAATCACTACTAGTTTTCACTGCCATATTTAAATTATCGTAAATAATTAGCAGCACACTTAGGGAGAATATTATTCTTGCTTCAAAAGAGGGGAAAAAAAGAAGAAGAATATTATTCCTCATTGCTGATGATTATCATAATTCCCTATGATATTTTGTTGTTAATTAATCAATGATGATAAGTTGAATTCAATTTGGAGACATCTGATTCATTTAAATTTATTTATTATATCCATTAGCATTACATAAACATGATGATGATCACTAATGGCAATAAAAAAATAAACTACAGTTTAAGTAAATCACATATCCTTGTACCTAGCTATAGGACATGTAATTGAGTTCTAATTACGCCTGTTACTTGATAAGGTTGATTATTCGACTATGAAAACAAGAAGTCAGGATAGCTTGTGAAAAAAATTTCAATTCAAACCATTTAAGGTGGTTTGTGATTTTTCTAAGGGAAGTTAAATAATGCATCATACATTTAGCGTGTAGTTACAATTTACATGCCCTATATTCAAAATTTACATTCTATGTTTTATACTTTATGTAATGGGAAAAAAAAAATCATTTTCCAATTAAAAATATTAGAAAATTTTAAAATTGCTACTATGTAAATTGAATAGACTGAAGTACCCTTATTGAAACTAACAAATCACACTTATATATCAATTATTTAATAATTTAAAGAAAAAATGAAAAAATAATTTTATTTTTGCAATTTGAACATTAGAAAAGGAGCCAAATATGAATTCATTTTTACCACTTGGCAGATATAATTTTATTTTATAAATGAAAAATGTCGAGTTAAATAGTACATGATATTTTGTATTTACTGTGACTTAATTTCTTTTGGTATATTTAATTTATTCATAGTATTTCATCTATTATTTATAATTATCTCTTAGAAAATGAATGATAAAAAGAGATAAAAGAAAAAATTAATATTTTGATAAAAGATACTGGATGGTTATATTTATACCACCACTTTTACTAATTGCACCACAAATTTAAAATTATTTTTATTTACTAAAAACACGATTGATTAATTTACTTAAGTGATCACTCTGATATGAATTTTTTTTCAAGTAGGCCAACAAAATAAAAAACCTAATTATATCTTTACATCCTCCCCAAATTAGATAAAAACCCTAAATCATTTGTTATCATCAAAACCCTATAAAATCACACACACGATAATATGCAGCTACAAAGCAAAATAAAAACATTTATATATCATCAAACTTAAAGTTTATACAATTGTTCACATGTGTGCCAATAACATATATTGGGGAGTTTTGATCTAGAGACACCGGGTGTGTCCGTTATGAAGATGCCTATGTGGTGCATTCCCATCCACTATATATTAGGTAAAATATTCTTGCATTTTTCTCTAAAATTTGGATTTAATTTCCGCATCAAGTAGGAGCAAAAATGATAGAGTAAGATCATTGGGGAAGCCTACATATAGTAGACCCCTGTATGTTGGGGTTCACACAGTTGTCCAATAATCTCTTAATATGTATGTGTATGATAAGATAATCTCAACATACATATGACTGGAGAACGGGAGTAGGTGATTTATATTCCTTTGGTGCAATTATGATTATTAGGAGTGGATGCTAACTATATTTGATTCTTCATGTCTTTCCAAGTTCATTTTAATTTATCAAGAATGTTGGAAGAGTCGCACGATTTATTGTTTTTTTTTCTCCATTTCTGTTTTTTTTTTATATTTTATTTTAGAATTTAGGGTTATATTTGTAAATGAAATGTGGTTCATTTATAAAAAATGTAGTTTAATGGTAGTGTATATATATTTCGGTGTAGTTAGTAAAATGGGTGGTGTAGAATATATAACGACCCTAAGATACTAACAATTAAAAATTTGAAGAATAACAAGGGTAATTTTTAACCTTTTTTCAATTTTTTTTAACAGAAGTTGATTTTTATTACTACTAAATAAAATGCAGTATGTAAAATATAATTTTTGAAAATATATTATGTAAATTGTAAGTACACTCTAACCATATGGGGCGTGTTTCTTAAATTTCCCTTTTTCTAATCCATGACACTTCCTAGACCAGACAAGATTTTTGAAAATTAAGGACGCTAGATTTTTGTGAAATTTATTAAAATCTAATTAATTGAGGATACTAAAATTTTAGTGAAATGAAAAATTGAATTATATAATAATTTTCTAAAAAATAGAGTGTTCTTCAATGAGCAATTTTAGGAGGACATGAAAAGGGGACATTATTAGGTGACATTCTCATGTGGTACACATTTATTGGGTGATGATTACATGGCTACTTTTTCATCATCCAATACAAATATACCACATAAGAATGTCACCTAATAATGTCCCATTTTCATGTCCCCTTAGAATTTTTCTTCTTCAATTTACCGTATGGAGAAACAATAATTTGAATTAGTTTTTTTTCTAATTCAATAACCTATATAATTTGTTTGAAAAAAAAAAGGAGGGGATTGTAAGGCAGGGGAATCGAACCCTTATTCAAGAAGGGTATTTTAGTTTGTTTACCTTATTTATTTATAAATGAAAAATCAGCTTATCAATAAAATATTAATATTTGTAAATTGTAAATTGTAAATTTGTAAAAGATGGGGGGTGGTGGGGGGGGGGAGCAAAGGTTTCTTTTTGCTATCAATAAAAAATGTAAATTGTAAATTTGTAAAATATATACTATAGATTATGCAAGTTAACAAAACATTAAGGACTGATGTGTTAAAATAATTGAAAATAGAGAGGCAGAATTAATTCAATTTCAAAAACTTGAGACCGCTAGTGTAAATATCATAAAACAGGAGTTGAAAACAAAAGTTGCTGGAATATGGATCCAAGCCTTAAAGATTATAGCCATTTAGGTACAAGTACATATTTAAATATTGAATGATTATAAGCTACTTAAGCCACAAAATAAGTTGAGATGCTTGTCCTATACTTCAAAATTAAGAGGCAACGTTGAAACATCTAGAAAAGAAAACCTAGTCTAATTACCCACTTGAATCATTAATTTTTGTGAGAATTTTTTTCATCTTCTATAACTACAATGTTGAAAATGTTGATTATTATTGTCCAAAACTTAATTACACTACTTAATCTCTCTTGTAATAACTTCACTTAATTGCTAGGTGTGGCACCTATATTTATACACCCACCCTATTTCCCATTTCTACTTGAGAAGATCTTAATGAGGCTATTAATCTAATTTCCACAATTCATGTGTGAAAAAAGTCATGTTATACCAATAAGAAATGTTGCTTGTTTTGAATAATTTACCATACTTACAACTAGCGTAATAGAGTTAAGAAGTATATATACACATTTATAAATATAGTCCTCACGCAGCGTCAATTGTCAGACATGTACATGTACAAAAATGAACTAGCCTACACGCATAGATGACGTGGCCATGTTCAAATACCTACATAATAACGTGGTTTTTATTGAAGACTCCCAACCCTTCCAACTAAGTAAATTAATTAAAAAAAAGGGCTGTGGAAATAGAGGATCTAAAAATTCGACCTTAATTATTTGTCGCATTTGACACTATATATTAGTATATAGGTTGTTGAGTTGGGAAAATATATTCCTAAAATGGTAGTCAATATTCTTTTAGTATATATTATTTTTGGAAGGGAATTAATTTATACCTCTTTGTTTTATCTCGTTGTAGGATGTTATTATGGAGGTAACCTCCTTGGTCCTTCCCTCATTTCTTAGCTTAATTAGTTTATTCTTTGACAGTTTGCTCATCTCATTCTATCTATTTGATTTTATTTACTCGTTATTTAGACATATACTTTGTGTGGTTCGAAATAAGACGCAATAATTAAATACTCAAGCTCCGGACAAGAAGTCTTGAGTAGGGGTGTAAACGGTTCGGTTTGGGTGGTTTTTGATCAAACTTCAAACCAAACCATTTAAAGTGGTTTGAAATTTTTTGAAACCAAACCAAACCATTTGATTTCCTAAACCAAACCATATTTTTACAGTTTGTTGTGGTTTCAAACCGTGGTTTGCGAATGGAAAAAATTAGTACGTTCTAAATGAGTTAAGAAATAACTATAAGTCTAAGATTTTTTTAATTAGAATATAAAGATTAATTATAATAATATTATGTGGCATTGTAGAACAAGACAAAATATGAATTGCTAAAAAGTATACCATATAATTAGGGCTGTATAAAAACATGTAAACTGAACCGGCCTGAACTGGTTCAATTCGGTTTTTTCCTTCTGCGGGTTGAGTTACGGGTTATTGAATGGCAAACCGAACCGGTCTGGTCCGGTTCAGTTTTGAGCGGTCAAACCGGTCAAAACTGAAACGGACCGGACCAGACCGGTTAGGTTTAACCGGTTTGGATCAATTTTTTTATTTTATTTTTCCTCCCTTAAAAACACGTTTTGGTTTACTTTATTTCACAAATTCAGTATTCACAAATCACAATACATTATCAAACACTCAAATTCCACTTTTCTCCAACCTAACCTAACAACTCAAACCTCATATTAGCCCACCCAATATGAAACCCTAATTTTGCTCCTTCCGCCGCAGGCTCCTCTGTCGCCGCCGCTACTGCTGCCGCCACTTCACTGCTGCTGCTTCTACGTTGTTGCTGCTGCCTCCACGCTGTCACCGCTGCTCCACTTCTGCTGCCACCATGCTTCTTTACCTCTGCTGTTTCCACATTGCTGCTACCGCCACTCCTCCGCCGCCGCTGCCTCCATGTTGCGCAACCTTCTTTTGCCGTTGTTGCTCTTTGCCGCGGTGCCTCCTCCTGCAGCCGCACAGCCACCGCTGACTCCTTCTGTGCCGCCACGCCGCCACCATTGACCTCTCTTATCTCTCTCTCAATGAAGCCCTAAAGCCCAATTCTCTCTCCATTTTAAGTAATAAAACTAGGCCGAAAATCGGGCCTAAAAATACAATGACAACTTGGGCCAAATTTATGTTTAAAAAAAAAAATTAATATTTTAACCCGAAAACCAACCCGACCCAAACTGGCCCATAGCTGGTCAGTTTGGGTCGGGTTGACCGACTTTAAGTATGGTTGGGCTCAGGTTCGGGCCAAAACCGACCTGCTTGACCTGACGCCTAGGCCTACCTTATATCATTTCACTTTTAATCATAAATGTAAAATTAATGTTGGTAAATAATTTGTAAAAGTGACATGTACAATTACGATAAAGAAGGAAAAAGATTATACTATTACAAAAAAATAAGATGGTATAATTAAAAAATAAAAGTTGTGAAGAAACCGATTAAATCATTCTTTTGTTGTACTTCTAGTGAACATCGTCGTTCAACTAGATACGTACAAATCGATGGAGCATTAAATTGATGCGGGCAATATGAATGTGAAAAGATTTAAGTTTGGAGCTTTGCGGGAGAGTAACGAATAGGGGAATTGTGATTGGCTGGTTCAATGGGGAAATGAAATGTATTTTATATTTAACTAGGTTTATTAGAAGTTGAATAGGTGATCATGGACTAAAGAGTAAAGACAAGTTATGTCATTAATTTTTTTTTTTTTTTTAAATTTGGGGGTTGGCGGTTTGAAGTGGTTTGGGAAAATTAAAACTTAAACCAAACCATTTCAAAGCGGTTCGGTTTGGGTCAAAACCAAACCGTTGACGGGTCCACGTGTACCCAAACCAATGGTTTTAAAATTGCAGTTCTGTTTGGTTCCACGGTTTGGCTGGTTAGATTTACAGCCCTAATCTTGAGTTTGAATTATACCCATCGCTCTCCTAATTTTCTTCCCCTCCCCTACTCCATAATAATAATAATAACAATAATAATAATACACTTGTAGGGTTTCATATTTGGCCCCTTCTCCTATATAATAATATGTGTTTTTTATCTACCTCAAAAGTAAAAACTACAAAATCCGGATTACGTACTTAGCAAAAAATTGACCCTTACACCGGTTAACTTGGCTGTATCCTATCAATAAGGCGGTTTTATTATTATTATCATCATTATTATTATTATTTTGGGTGGGAGTGTAGCTCGACTTGAAAATCTAAGCTCGAACCACGTACTTAATTAATATCAATATCAATAAGTTAATTAGTCAAAAAAACACACATGTCCTCAAATGTTAGCCTTTTTTAAATAATTTTTTTTTGTAGGCTGTTTGTTATAAAGATATGGGGCCGCCCTAGCCCTTCCCTCATTTTCTTGAGTTATTTTCCAAATTCTAGTTTATAACAGTAACCTACAAATTCTACTTGAGCATTTTCGGATGTTTAAGAGACTAATAGTAAAAAATTTTCATATGGTGAAAAACTCTGCCTTTGGCAGTCTGTAGCTTTATAATAAAATTACAATAGGATAAAACAGCTCTCTCTCTCTCTCTTTCTCTCTCTCTCTATATATATATATATATATATGTAGATGAAATTTATCTTTCCTGAAACCCGGCCCCAATATAAACAGTTACTTCTCTTAGAATTTCAGCTTTCTGACGGGATAATTAGCTATGTCCACTGTGACAACAATTAACTTTTTTTTGAAAAGAAAGCCTGATCTTTTTAATTTATTAAGATATGCATGGTTTCTGAACGAGCAAGGCAAAAAGTACTTAAAAAAATTTGAAAATTAAACTTGAACAAATAAGAAGTACAAGGAATTAGTGCGCAACTGAAAAAGTACGTCCAAAAAAATAGGATTTCGTTCATATCTCTAGTGTCATACAATCTTATAAAAAATTATGAAATTTTGCCATTTCAATTTTACATTAAAAAAAAAAAATTACCTCTGGCACACGGACGTGACATGCCATGTTGGCATGCCTCTTGAAATTATAATTCTTTTTTGGAGTTTATATTGGAGATAGTAGTATATTATGATCAAATATTTGTGGTCTCGGCACTTGGTGTGTACGAGAGACATTTATATCGAACGCGTTTATAGTACGTTTGGTCTCGTTGAACTATTTTCGGATAAATGAGAAATTATAGCCTAAATGTAGCATCTTGAAACTTAGTTGTTTGGATATTAAACAGGAATACAAGAAGATTAATTAATTAGTCAATTAATTAATTAGTTGATTAATTAATTATTTTATTTCAACTTTGTACTGTGCCATGTGGATCATTGTTGTCATCCGAATTGTACATAATTGTATATGAGACGTTTGAAAATTTATGTTGAGTTCTATCCATTTAAATGGTGTCTTTTAGATTAGAACCAACTATGTCCAAATATTGTGTTTTTTCAATTAGCACCTTTTGGCATATTATATATCAATCCGGCTATAAAGCCTTATCTACAGAGCCTTATCTCCTATTAAGGAGCCTTATGACTTACGTGTCGGAAATCTAACAAAAGCGGCCCTACCAACAGGGGGCTGCTTGCATTAGATTTCCGCTACGTAGTCATCTATCTCCTTAATGGGAGTCTTATCTATCTCCTTAAAAAAATTTTATTATATATAGTCCTCCACCCTTATGCATTTGGAATCAATTTTTGCATTCAATTCTTTCTTTCCAAAATCATAAAGACAGTTCGTGACATTTCTCGGTTCGTCGTGTTTTGTGGTTTGAAGTGCTTCCACCGCAAAACGCTCATCGTTGTATCTTGAGAGACGATTGTCGATCAACTGTAAACACCTAGGTGGGACAAAAACGTCTTAAAGACATAGAGTCGAACTCTAGCATCGGCATATTTTTCATACTAAATTTTGCATTATTTATTCCACCCAGTTTAAGTAAGTTTACGGCTTTATTTCGAATATAATGTGCACCATTCTACATTTAATTTTCCCATCAAGTTTAAGACCTTTTTTTTACAAATCCATGCATATTATATTCTGTTGATATATGCTTTTGCCGTTTTAAGTTTCATTAAATTGTTTTGATTATTTGCAATTCATACATCACTAAATATTACATAAGCACTTATTATATATTTAAGTATTCTGCATGTCAAAACATATGATTATATATATACATTGGAACCTCATTCACATTCTGGAAATTTGTTTAATCATTGTTTGATAACTATTTGCATGCATTAGTTTTTGCCATTCATTATTGATAAACATATATATTTGTTAACTTGTGTATTTTAAGCTATCCACATTTGCACCACTCTCGCATGCTTCTCTATCTCATAGTCTAAAAATTTAATTTTGCATGTAATCCTACTTGTTTTCATGTGTTGCAATATTTGGCATACATATAAAGAATCGTTTATTGTAATTCTGCATTTAAACATTTGCTTTAAAGTCCTGTAGTATTCAACTTGTGTTACGATTGGTTGTTTATTACATATCGTTATTTGATTGTCGAACTTCTGTTTCTTATAATAGAAATGGATTCAAATGGAAATAATGTCACTCCTACTACTAATATTCCACCAACTCATGTTTCCCATGGTGAGAAACCCGAGTTGATTTCAAAAGATGACAGCAAAAGATGCACTTTTATTTGACAACCTTGAATTTGGCAAAATTTTTTAAGGAAGATCCTCCGGTTGTACAAGAGGAGCCAAACAATCGTGACTCATTGATTGCATTGGATCTTCCGATCTATTCCAACTACCTATGCAAGAATTATCTTCTAAATGGTTTGGACAATACCTTATACAATGTATATGGTAACATGAACTTTGCCAATGAGGTTTGGGAGTCATTGGAAAAGAAGTATAAAACGGAAGATGCTGGCACGAAGAAATTTTTTGTTGGCAAATTCTTAGACTTCAAAATGGTTGACTCTAAATCTGTGATCACTCAAGTTCAAGAGTTGCAAATTCTTATCAATGATATATATGCTGAAGGGATGAGTCTAAGTGAGATGTTTCAAGTAGCTGCAATTGTTGAAAAGCTTCCTCCTTCATGGAAATACTTAAAAAACTTTCTCAAGCATAAGCGTAAGGAGATGAATTTAGAAGACTTGATTGTTCGATTGAAGAAGACAACCACAAGGCTGAAAAGAAAAATGGAGGACAAATTATGCAAGCAAAGGCCAATGTGGTACAAACTAGTTCAAGGAACAATAAGAAGAGAAAGCTTCCTAGAGATATGCCTAAGAAAGACCACAAGAAGAGTGCTAAAAAGTTCAAAGGCAACTGCCACAATTGTGGAAAATATGGAGATCGGGCTACTGAGTGTCGCAAGCCAAAAAAGCAAAATACTCGAGAAAATATAACTGAAGTTGATGCATTATCTGAAGGGGTACAAGAAATAAATTTATCTGATGTTGTTTCTGAATGCAACAATGTTGGAAACCCAAGGGAATGGTGGATAGACACTGTTGCTACTCGCCACATTTGTGCTGACAAGGCGATGCTCTCTACTTACAAACATGTTGAGGGAGAGCAATAGTTTATGGGAAATCCCTCAAGTTCAAAGGTTGAAGGACACGGGAAAGTAAACTTGAAAATGACTTCTGGTAAAGAACTTGTTCTCAGCAATGTACTCTATGTGCCTGACATCCGCAAGAATTTTGTATCCGAGGCTCTACTTATCAAAAATGACTTCAAGTTAGTATTTGTAGCTGATAAATTTGTACTCACTAAAAATGAGATGTATGTAGGAAAGGGATACCTTTTTGATGGGATGTTCAAGATGAATGTCCTTACTATTGTACCAAAATCAAGCAATAATAAGAGTATAAGTGGTTCTGCTTACTTTGTCGAGTCTTCTTGTTTATGGCATAATAGATTGGGACATGCAAATTTCAAATCAATTCGTAAATTGATGAACTTGAGTCTGTTGCCTAGTCTCCAGTTTGATCATAATCATAAATGCGAAATTTGTGTTGAAGCTAAGTTAGCTAAATCACCATTTCATTTAGTTGAAAGAAACACAACGCCTTTAGAACTAATTCACACAGATATTTGTGATTTGAAGTTTGTACAAACTAGAGATGGTAAAAAGTATTTTATTACTTTTATTGACGATTGCACAAGATATTGACATGTTTATTTACTAAGAAGCAAAGATGAGGCGTTAGATGTTTTTAAACATTATAAGAAAGAAGTTGAAAATCAACTTAGCAAGCAAATAAAGATTATTCGTAGTGATAGAGGAGGAAAATATGGAGCACTGTTTGAAGAATTTTGTTCAGGATTGGGCATTATTCATCAAACTACTGCACCTTATTCACCTCAATCAAATGGCATTGCTGAACGTAAAAACCAAACTCTAAAAGAAATGATGAACGCTATGTTGACAAGTTTGGGATTACCCCAAAACTTGTGAGCGGAAGCTATCCTCTCGGCTAATGTCATTCTTAATAAGATACCCCTAAAGAAAATGGCTGAACTCCATATGAATTATGGAAAGGACATAAGCCTACCTATAAATACTTGAAAGTGTGGGGGTGTTTGGCTAAGGTAGAAGTACCAAAGCCTAAACAAGTCAAAAAAGGTTCTAAAACCGTTGATTGCATATTTATTGGATATCTTATAATAGTAGTGCCTATCAGTTTTTGGTACACAAGTCAGATATTCCTGATATACATGAAGGCACTATCATCGAATCAAGAAATGCTGTATTTTTTGAACAAATCGTTCCTTGTAAGGACAAGAAAGAAATAAGTTATAATAAGCGAACTTATGATGCTGCCAATGATAATGACAACCATCAAAATAATGAAAAACCTAGACACAGCAAAAGGGCTAGAAAGTCTACGTCTTTTGGTCCAGATTTTCTAACATATATGGTAGAGAATGATCCGAAAACATTCACTGAGGCAATGTCTACTCCAGATGTTCTATTCTGGAAAGAAGCTATAAACAGTGAGATAGAATCTATAATACAAAATCACACTTGGCAGCTCGTTGATCTTCCACCTGGAAATAAACCTCTAGGATATAAGTGGATTTTTAAGAAAAAATTAAAAGCTGATGGATCTATTGATAAATATAAGGCCAGGTTAGTAGTAGCTAAAGGCTATAAACAAAAAGATGGTCTTGATTTCTTTAATACTTACTCACCTGCTACTAGGATTACTTCAATAAGGGTCATAATTGCAATTGCTGCATTACATAATCTCGAGATCCATCAAATGGATGTTAAAACAGAATTTTTAAACGGTGAGTTAAAAGAAGAAATATACATGAAATAGCCTGAAGGATTTGTTGTACTCGAATAAGAGAAAAAGGTGTGTAAACTCGTTAAATCCTTGTATGGGTTAAAACAAGCGCCAAAGCAATGGCACCAGAAATTCGACAAAACAATGTTGTCAAATGGTTTTAAAATTAACGAGTGCGATAAATGTGTTTATATTAAAAACACACCTAATGCATACGTAATTGTATGCCTATATGTCGAGGACGTGCTAGTTATAGGTAGTAATCATGACAGCATCATTAATACTAAGAAAATATTGATAAAACATTTTGATATGAAAGATATGGGGTATTGCTGACGTCATATTAGGGATTAAAATCTCTAGGACATCGGACGGACTCGTTTTATCCCAGTCTCATTATGTTGAGACTATACTTAAGAAATTTAATATGTTTAACGAAAATCTTGTTAAAACACCAATTGACTTAAGTTTACACTTAGTCAACAATAAAGGGGAACCCATATCTCAGTTAAAGTATTCACAAGTTATAGGCAGTCTAATGTATATTACAAACTGCACGTGCCCACATATTGCATGTGCCGCGAATAAATTGAGTAGGTTCACCAGTAATCCAAGCAATGACCACTGGAAGGCATTAAATAGAGTTCTTAGATATCTAAGATACACTATAAAATTTGGATTACATTATACGAGATATCTAGCAGTATTGGAAGGCTATTGTGATGCAAATTGGATATCAGACACAAAAGATTCTAAATCCATCGGTGGTTATGTGTTTACAATTGGTGGTGCAGCTGTGTCTTGGAAGTCCTCAAAACAAACATGTATAGCTCGTTCGACTATGGAGGCTGAATTTATAGCATTAGATAAAGCTGGAGAAGAAGCAAAATGGCTTCACAATTTTGTAGAGGACATTCCTTGTTGGCCTAAGCCAGTACCTGCTATCAGTATACATTGTGATAGTCAGTCAGCTATCGGAAGGGCTCAGAACAGTATGTATAATGGTAAGTCTAGACATATATATCGTAGACATAATACCATTAAACAATTAATCTCTAGTGGTATTATATCAATTTGATTATGTCAAATCTAAGGAAAATCTCGCGGATCCACTTACTAAAGGTTTGCCTAGAGATCATGTATATTCTTTATCAAAGGGAATGGGATTAAAAGTCTACTACGCATGAAATCTTTATAATAGTAACCTAACCTTCTTGACTGGAGATCCCAAGATCTTGGTTCAATGGGATAACTAAGTTATAAAGATTCAGTTAAGCACTTAGCAGTAAAACTCCAATCCATTCCTATGATCATAAAGTGCTTGCTGCAGAATATTCAAGTTAAGTATAACTTTTAATGATTCTTGTAGCTTGGATATACCAAGTGGGGGTAGGGCAACATACTCTTAATAGGAGATCACCTATGTAAGTGTGAAGTGGGGCCGCTTTTATGAGAATTTTGAGGCTTGAATTTTCTAAAAGCACTTATGAATCCCAAGAGTTGTCCAGGGCCAAAATGAACACATCCATAAGAACCGAAAGTGTTATGAAAGATATTGTGTGGGTACTGTTGTCTTGGTTTACACCAACGGCTGAACTGTTCAAGACATCATGTTCACTGATTAGCCAAGTAAATCCGATAGTATTCTACTAAGGCAGGTTCAAAGCCAGAAGCTACCTCTCCTGATGCAATATTTTTCCGCCCGTACTATCTTTTGCATTTGCATTTGCATTGTTTTTGATAATTTCCATTCATGTGGGGAATTGTTGGAAATAATAGTGTATTATGACCAAATATTCGTGGTCTCGGCACTTGGTGTGTACAAGAGATATTTATATCCAACGCGTTCATAGTTCGTTTAGTCTCGTTGAACTATTTTCGGGTGAATGAGAAATTATAGCTTAAAGGTGACATCTTGAAACTTAGTTGTTCGGATATTAAAAAGGAATATAAGAAGATTAATTAATTAGTTAATTAATTAATCAGTTGATTAATTAGTTGATTAATTAATTATTTTATTTCAACTTTGTACTGTGTCATGTGGATCATTGTTGTCATCCGAATTGTACATAATTGTACATGAGATGTTTGGAAATTTATATTGAGTTCTATCTATTCAAATGGTGTCTTTTAGATTAGAACCAACTATGTCTAAACATTGTGTCTTTTCAATTGACACTTTTTAGCATATTATATATAGCCCTCCACCCTTATGCATTTGGAATCAATTTTTGCATTCAACTCTTTTTTTTCAAAATCATAAAGAGAGTTCGTGACATTTCTCGGTTCGTCGTGTTTTGTGGTTTGAAGTGCTTTCACCGCAAAACGTTCGCCATTGTCTCTTGAGAGACGATTGCCAATCAACCGTAAGCATCTAGGCGGGGCAAAAAAGTCTTAAAGAAATAGAGTCAAACTCTAGCCTCGGCGTATTTTTCATACTAGATTTTGCATTATTTATTCTACCATGTTTAAGTAAGTTTACGGCTTTGTTTCGAATATAATGTGCACCATTCTACATCTAAGTTTCCCATCAGTTTAATGGTGTCTAATAGATTATGTGGCAGACTCTCATTGGACACATTGGAGAATGTGCCCAATGAGAGCCTGCTACATAATCCATTGGACACCATACATGATGTCCAATAGATTCAATAGAATATGTATTGAAATTGTACCATTTATTTATGGAGAGATTTAAACGAAAAAGCTGGCGAGTTCCTCTCCTTCCCCGGCCCTCATCCCCATCACGCCCAACCACACGATCAGAATGCTGCCATTTCTGACAGTGGAACAGGAGGAGGCCGCTCTTGTAGTCTATTTATTATTTATATAAGTATCCAGGAACAAAATACAGCACCCTCACCCCCACCCAATTGAGTTAAGGCGGAGTCCCAGAAACTCCGCTAAAGTTCCAGTGGTTTTTTTTTTTTTTAATCCAAAATACAGTTAATCTATTAGTTGTGACTATGTTCTTTGGTTCTTTTCAAACTCTAAATGTATTTTCTTTTGATGTTTCATGTAGTGCATGCAAACTTCTTTTTTTAAACATTTACTTTTGAGCAAAATATTTATTAAGATGCTGGCATTATATAAAACAAAATAAAACTTTGTCAGAATCAAAATGATTATTATTTAAGATGCAAGCAATGTAGAATAGAACTTTGTAAAAAATCAGCCAAAAAAAACTTATATACAAGGGGATATAAGATCTAGGGAGAATAGATGAGGAGTATGTGTAATTCAAATCTAAGATCTCCTGCCTGAAACCTGAGACCTTAACCACTATAACACTTGTTCGTTTCACTATAAAATCTTATTCATGAGAAGGTAAACAATTGATATTTGATATTATGTTTATGAAGTTGAGAGATCGTCTTATATTAATGAAAAACTATGGAAGTAGCTATAATATCTTTTTCTTAAAACGATACAATTTATGTACACTTTAATTTTAAATAAAAAAGAGACATCAGTAATGATACTTAGTTTGGGTATCAATGTCAACTGGCAACGCGTTAAAAAGAAAAAATAGATCACAACAAAATTGTCCATGATATGTCCCATCATCATGTCCTAGAAACTTCTTATGACTAAATTTATTGAAGTTTTTATTCCATTCATAATGATGGTAACGGGCAAAATTCTTTGATTACAAATCAGATTTTTAAAAAAGTACAGAAGTGGGTCTAATTCCCATTTTTAATCGGGAAAATTACCCACATATACACCTATATTTCATTTTGTCTTTTAAAAAATCATGTGAGTTTTATATAAATCTAAAGTTCAGGTTTTTACCGTTGCCCCTCTCAATTTTATTATGGCATTTTTATATATTGTCTTTTGATCTTTTTTATACAAAATTCATTTTCTCAATTTCCGTCAGCTTAATTTGTTACCATATATAATAATTCCACCATTATAGCCTAGTTTCAAAACTGAAAATCATCATCTTCCAATATAGCCATATATGAGAGAGTTTTCGGAGGGAGTATCAAATATTGCTCTTGAGATATTTCCTACACTTTTGCTACTGTAATGGAAAGAAAATTTCAGATGATCTGATTTTTTAACATCAAGGCTGAAATTAAAATTTCATTTTTGGATGATTTGAATTTTTAACATGGGAATTAAAGTTAATTAAGCGACTAGTTATTAATTGGCAATGTTTCTTTCGACGGCACTGTTCAATTGATTCCTTTTAAGTATTACCAGTTACTATTAATTAATGTCCTTTATTACAAAAATTTTTTTATAAATATCGGAAAACAATTGATTTCATTTTATTATTGTGTTTAAAATTATTTACTCTAATTTCACATGACAAACGACAGACTAGTTTCTTGCACAAATAATTTTGCTAACTATTGTAACCTAATTTACACAAATAACGTGGTTATCATCCAAGGATTTTTCTTGTACATTTTTTATCTTCCTATTGGTCGATTAAGCATAAACCAGCACTTGTAGCCTCATGGATGGCCAACAGTACTGGTCCTGTTGTTATTAGGGCCCTAGACGAGCTCTAGAAAATAGACCTCTATAATGAGTAATGCAAGGACGGGCCGGGGGTTGGAAGGGGGCAGAGCCCCCTTCCCGGGGGTACTACCCCCGAATTTTTTTTAAAATATTATATTTCTTAATTTTTTTATCATAATCTTTAAGAGAGTTCTCAAATTATATCAATTTCTGAATCTATCACTCCAACTGACTGACTTTAGGCATAGTATTATGTTTAGGAAACGTAAAACAACTTTCAAGAATAAATTGTAAACTTTACAAGATTAAAACTTAAAACTCTAAACTCTAAAGAATAAACCTCCTAATCATTATCTGAGTTTAGCTCCTTTTAAATTCAAGACTCAAATTCAATAATCAATATAACAATATTCAACCTTTATCCAAGATTCAAGAATAAACCAATTAACTAATAAATCAACAAATAATTATAAAACCGCATCCAAAATTCCTCAATCCCTACACCATTCAACCAATAAACCACTAAAAAATTATAAAACCTCATCTAAAATTCCTCAATCTCTAAACTAATTAACCAATAAACCAGTCAATAAAGAAAACAAGCAATTAGCGGTTCGAATATTTTGTAAGCCAAAACCGATTTTACATTCACATAAGGAAAACGAATTATTCACAAATTAGTCTTGACCAAATACCAATGACTGAAACAAGGATCCAAAGAGGCCCAGTTGCTCTCTGAGAAGTAGGACGGCTGTAGCACACTGCCACACCAACACCGCAAGCCGCTAGGTCGGCAACAGCCGCAGCAGAGGAGTGGAGCCGTGGAGAAGACGCAGGCGTAGGCATGCAGATCAGCACTACTCCGGCAGACGACAGCAAGTAGCATGGCAGCAGTGAGTGCATGGACGGGTGACGGAAGATGGAAAGAGACGCAACAGCTGATTGAATTGGTCGAATATGGAACAAAACGATGAAATAAATTATTGGAACGCTAGTGAATTGGGATTTTGGAAATTAGGGTTTATTGAATTGGGAACTAAATGATTTGGGGCTGAGTAGCTGAAAATGGAAGAAAGACGTCGTCCACATATCTAAATTAAAAAAAGAATTTTATTTTTTCTTTTTTTTTTTAAGGTTTTGACAACTGATTTTCAAAAAAAGTTTTTTTTTTTTTTATAATTAGATGGGCCTGGACTTTTTTTCTTTTGGCCCTTATGCTTCAATTTTGGGCCTTGAAAAAAAAAAAGAGAAGAGGAACCAATACAATTTGGGCCAAGTATAACAAAGCTAAATGGGCCCCATTAGGCCTGGGCCTGAGGCGACTGCCTCATTGGCCTCGGCCCAAGAGAAGCCCCGATGGCCAACCATATAATTAATGCACATATTATCCAAATACATCCACCAATTCACAATTGGAAACAAGTATGCTTTTCTCATGTTGCATCATGTGTAACGAAATATATAATCTTTTAATTTCACTCTCCTCCATATAAATAAATTAGAGAGAAGGCCTTAATGTGAACTTTTTTTTCTTTTTTTTTTTTTTTTTGGTTTTTGGCATACAAACATCATAGTTAGTTGACAATGCTAAGTATTTTCTAAAATTTCATTTTTGTGATACGAATTGTAGAACATATATATCCACAAAATGTCGTTAATACAAAGATCACTTAACCGCATAAAACATGTAAATGAGAAATTAAAAAACCACAACTGAATCACAATCAATGCCCTCTCAAGTTTATGCTAATTGCTCGTTTTGGCTTACAATCCTTTCAGTTTCTTGCTGGAGTTTCTCTATGTCTCTGGGGCTTTATCTTGTGGTATCACTAGTAATAATGATCTCCCACCAGATATATAGCGGGATATCCCGCCATACGCATATATGACAGTAGATTATCAAGACAAATGTGCGGGGCCCACATACAAAGGCTTAATGTGTATAGATCTCCCCAATAATCCCCGCCATGTGTGCGTAAGGTGGGATAGTCTCACCATACATATGGCGGGAGATCATTTTCTGTATCACTAGTGTTTTTCCTTTTGATGATGTTGTTTTATTCTTGATTGTTTTACTCCAAAGCGGGTTTATTTTGTTCCTCCATAGGGCGCTCTTTTTTAGTATAGAGATCAGGCTCTGATAACTCCAATCAAAAGCCACCAACTCACCTGACAGGCTCTGAACTCGAAGCTGATATGTTTCATTAGCCGGACACATCTTGTCTCCCAACTCTTTTTTTTTTTAATTTGTTTTAATGTAGGAGGATGTGCATTTGTGGTTCAAACTTGAGACCTTCTAGTTGAAATGTGAAAACTTAAGCACTGCAGCACTTGTTCAAACCACCCCTCTTTTTTTATACAAGGGGATACAGAGCAGGGAGGGAAAATCGGGGAGAGACAGATGTGGTTCGAACCGAGACCTTTGGTCCGAAATACTTTCATCTTAACCATTAAAGTACAATTCGAACCACTAGATCACCCCCTCTTAATTTGCTATATGTGATTGAACAAAATTTTCGTTTATTGAAAAATTGACATTTTGTCATTTTTAATTTTTTTCCCCATAAAATTTTCCTTGTTTTCAAAAACTTTATTGTAAAAAAAATATGAAAGTAAAATTTCCAATATTTTGAGCAACTGAAATTAGCTTGAAAATAACAAAGAAAACAATAATGAATTGAAAATTATTATGTACTACCTCCATTCCAATTATTTAGTCCCACTTACTTTTTTCACAAGGATTAAAAATTATATTGGAAAAAATAATTATACAACAAACTTCTTAAAATAGCTTTATTTAATTAGTATTGCATATTAAGAACAATATTGGAAAAGATAAATATTTTACATTTTCAAGATTACACGGGGTATAATTGTAAATGAGCGCAAAAGAGAACCAAATAAATGGGACATCTTAAAAAGGAAAATATGACCAAATAATTTGAACGAAAGTATTATTTTGTTAAGTAATGCAAAATTGGCAAGTGTTGCCAAGACCAATTGTGGTCCAGTGGCATTCAAGTGAATTTCCACACTCTAAGTTTAGGATCCAATTTGCCTCTTCTGTAATATACAAAAAAAAAAAAAAAGGCAAGTGGCTGACAGCACTCTTTATCAAGGTAAGACTGATTTGAGTTTGTGATAACACTGTCTATGAAGTTTCCCAGTTGTTTCAAAAAATATGGCAAGCCAAGCACAACAATTTAAATCAAAAGTATTCCCTATGATTTGTCTCAAGAAAAATTAATATTATGTTAAATTGATATACATTATTACAAATTGAATCATTTTTTTGAAAATTAAAAGAGTTCTACTAGTTGAAAATAGATGTAGTGCATGGATCAGTGAAACCTATCATGATGAGTCGACAAGACTCATTCTCTTTGACATCTCTACTGTTAATACATTCGAATTCAAATTCTCAAAACCCTACCACAAACAAATAATAATAATAATTGTTATTGTTATCATTATTTTTTGGCACCCAATTATTATTATCATTAGTTAATATTATTATTGTTAATTTTTTGGTTTATTATTAATTAATCTTTGCATATATATATATATATATATATATATATGTATGTATGGATAACAAATTCCCTTTTCCTACTCATCCGGATCTTGATAAATTCTAAGTGATAAATGTGAATTTTCCTCTTTACATGCAATGCTGTCTTCATCCACAAACCGACCAAAATATTTTAACCAGTTTCTTTCACATCTTTATTTTCCCTCTTTCCATGTCGTTTTCCCTGTAATAACTTGGTTTTCATTTGTATGTTTTATCGAGCATGGCAGCGGGTAAGGCTCGGGGTAGTAAGCGATCTTCCGGGGTTTCTTACTCGACGGTTACAACGATATTGTTCGTAGCATTGTGCGTA
Source organism: Nyctanthes arbor-tristis (assembly GCA_963692815.1). Classification (NCBI taxonomy): domain Eukaryota; kingdom Viridiplantae; phylum Streptophyta; class Magnoliopsida; order Lamiales; family Oleaceae; genus Nyctanthes; species Nyctanthes arbor-tristis. The sequence continues at coordinate 90,673 of CAVNYN010213251.1, forward strand.
CTAGGCATATGGGTGCTAAACTCCAATTCTTTTTCTCCCCCAAAATCGACCACTCGAACTGAATCCGTTACAAATCCACTAATTTCTTCGGATGGTAACTCAAAAATTTCCAGTAGGAAAATTCATCCAATTCATGCAGATAGAAGCTCGGCTCACCTACCTGGTGATGCTATCAAAACTGACGAGCTATCTCAATCGGACGATGTTAATGAAAGCCAGAAGATTTCAGAAGACACAAAGGACGCGTTTTCCGACCCTTCTGAGGTATCTGTGGATATTGCTGAGAGCACAACTGAGAATGCTGATGAAGCTTCAGGTGAGCAAAATAATAAGCAAGAAAGAGATGATGCAAATGGGGTACCAGAGGCTCAGAGTGATAGTAATAATAATAATAAAATTGAAACACAGCAATATCATATTGATGAAAATAAGGAAAATGAAAATGTAAAAGATCAGGATTCTACTTTAGAGGAATCCCAGAGCAAACTGCAAAGGGAAGAATCAGTAGAAGAAAAAAAGCATCAAAATGCTCTCAACACTCAGACCTCGGAGGAGAGCTCGGTGACTCATAACATAGAAGTTGAAGAAACGACGAAAGCAAACATAGGAGTATTGAATCATGAAGAAGTCGTAGCTGAACAAAAGGAAAATGATAAACACACTACTGGAAAGAATGATGTTGTAGAAATCAAAGGTGATGCAGAAAGTTCATTAAGTACAGAGCATCTAATATCGGATAGAGATCGACAACATCGTATAGAAGAGCATAAAAAACAGGAAGATGAACAAGTACGACAAAGACAGAAAGAAGGGCAATCTGAAGAGGATACCAAGGGCGCTACAAGTGATGAACAAATCCAACACGATGATGTGTCCATAGCCTCAACTAAAGATGATCCAACCTTAAAGAATGCAAAAAAGACTGACCCCCAAGTGAAGACTCAAGAGATCCAGCACAAGTCTGAGGATGACAATGCAGAAAAGAAAACAAGCTTAAACAGTGGCATTAATACTGAGAAACCTTCCAAGAAGAACGAAGGAGATTCATTGAACTCAGAAATACCAAAAGAATCAAAAGAATCTAAAAAAGCATGGTCTACTCAAGCAGATCAGTCTGAGAACCAAAAAGAGAGACGAAAAGGAGCATCAAATGAAAACTATAGTAGCCCCAATGGATACCCATGGAAGTTATGCAATGCAACAGCTGGAGCAGACTATATACCTTGTTTGGATAATGAGAAGGCAATAGCAAAGCTTCATAGTCGAGGACACTATGAGCATCGTGAAAGGCACTGTCCTGAGGATCCCCCAACTTGCCTAGTTCCACTGCCACAGGGGTACAAGAGTCCCATAGAATGGCCTCAAAGCAGAGATAAGGTATGATCATATGGAAAACTATCATCACTGAGAAATTATATATAAAGACAAGTTTCAGTTATTTTCTTTTGCAGATATGGTACCATAACGTACCACATCCGATGCTGGCAGACGTGAAAGGTCATCAGAATTGGGTAAAGGTGACTGGGGAATTCCTTACTTTCCCAGGTGGTGGCACTCAATTTATACATGGAGCATTGCACTACATTGATTTTGTACAAGAGGTATAATAATTCTCCCCAAGATAAACCTATATATATATATCATGAGTTATTATACTAATCTTGCAAGAATTATCCCAACAATGAATTTAAATGGCTATAGGCAGTGCCCGATATTGCATGGGGAAAGCATACTCGAGTAGTATTGGACGTTGGCTGTGGAGTTGCCAGCTTTGGAGGCTTTCTCTTTGAAAGAGATGTTCTTGCAATGTCTTTTGCCCCCAAAGATGAACACGAGGCTCAAGTCCAATTTGCCCTTGAAAGGGGAATACCAGCAATATCAGCAGTAATGGGTACTCAAAGACTGCCATTTCCTAGCAGAGTCTTTGATGCTGTGCATTGTGCACGTTGCAGAGTCCCTTGGCATGCAGATGGTTCAGCCTTTATACCCATCTGCTTATTAATAATTTTGTTCTAAATTTAAGTCACTGCTCTCTGATAAAATTCCAAACAATGGAAATGTTATATATAGGTGGTGCTCTGCTTCTAGAACTGAACCGGGTACTAAGACCCGGTGGCTATTTTGTGTGGTCAGCCACACCTGTGTATCAAAAACTTGAAGAAGATGTGCAGATATGGAAAGGTAGAGCCAAATTCATATATTTGTGTTTGCAATAATATGGAGTGAGATTCAATGCTCATAGTGGGCAACATAAGAGTTGTCGACTGCCAGTGAAAAAGTGGAAGTGTCTCCCGTAGTGAGAAAATGTTTCAAGAACTTTGACACTTATTACGCTTTCGTTGGTAGTGGTCAACATGAAAAAGTTATCCACTGTCAGCATTAGATCATCCCTCATTGGAATACAAAAACTAAAAAACAAAAATCTCACGCCTTCTTTCCAGAAATGTCAAGCTTAACAGTGGCCATGTGTTGGGACCTTATCACAATTAAGAAGGACAAACTGAATTCTGTTGGAGTTGCTGTTTACCGCAAACCAGACTCAAATGATTGCTATGACAATAGAAAGAAACGTGAACCTCCTATGTGTAAAAGTGATGATGATCCTAATGCAGCTTGGTAAGTTTCCGTAGATCTTAAAATTTCTCGTTTACAGAACTGCAGTTGCACAACTATGCTTCAAACTAACACAAGTCACCAAACATTCAATGCAATGGTTGCTAAGAAATGCTTTTGGCTCAGGGATAAGCTATATGTATAACTTGTCAAGAATCTAAAATACAAATTGTCTCCCACAAAGTTGTGTAAAATCAGATGACAAGTTGAGTATCTTTCAGGCATGTACCATTGCAGTCATGCATGCACAGAGTCCCAATAGAAGGAAATGAGAGGGGTAGCCAATGGCCTCAAGAGTGGTTTGAGCGAGTACAAACACCTCCTTACTGGCTGGATAGATCTAAGATGGGAATTTATGGGAAACCAGCTCCGGAAGATTTTGCATCAGACTATGAATACTGGAAGAAAGTCATAAGCAAGACATACATGAGCGGTTTGGGAATTAGCTGGTCCAATGTTAGAAATATTATGGACATGAGAGCAGTTTATGGAGGGTAAATATCTATCTCATTACTTATTACACTTGTTACAAATACCAAATTCTGCGAAACAGGATTTTTTGTGCAAAACTTGACATGAAAATGATGCTTGCAGCTTTGCTGCTGCACTTAAGGATCTCAAAGTATGGGTGATGAATGTTGTTAACATAGATTCTCCAGATACACTTCCTATAATATATGAACGTGGCCTTTTTGGGATATATCATGACTGGTGCGAATCTTTCAGCACCTACCCCAGGACGTATGATCTCCTTCACGCAGATCATCTTTTCTCTAGGTTGAAAAAGAGGTAATAGAAACAGCCCTTGGTTTTGTTATCCATTTATACTGTAAATAGGAGCAAGAGCTATAAGATTTTATTTTCTCACTTGCAGGTGCAACCTTGTGCCTGTGATTGCAGAGGTTGATAGAATAGTTAGACCAGGAGGTAAATTAATTGTGCGTGATGAATCTAGCACAATTGGGGGTGTCGAGAACTTGTTGAAGTCTCTGCATTGGGAGGTCCATTTGACGTTCTCTAAAAACCAAGAAGGGATGCTAAGTGCTCAAAAAACTACCTGGAGGCCAAACTCATATGATGCCACACCTTGATTAGTTGATAGATGATCATCTTGAGTATCCAAAGGCAGATTATTCTGTAAATCAAGATGTCCTCTTATATTCCTCCCGTGGTAGAGCAAACACCAATATCAACTTATACAGAGAACGCTTGGCTAGGGCATCTCTCCAGCTTTTTGTTTTTCTAGTAGTGAAATATATTTCACTCTTGTTCAGTGAATTGTAAACATAGGTATATTATGCTATGCACCATATCTCTTTCTCATAAGCATATATATAGCATTTTTCAACCAACATGCCTTAGGTGCTGCTTATACAACATGTTACAAAATGTAGAGTTCAAAAAAGCACAACGAATGTGATTGGCACTATCACTTACAAGTATTTTAGTTTAAACAACAAATGAAAGTTTAAAATCTAGATCGTAAAAGTTCAGGCCAAAAAGCACTTAACATAGACAGACCGCAAAACTACTTTATTTACCCTACTCTTAAGATTTGTTCCATTACTATGTAGTCACTAATGTAAATGACATATGGTGCTAGATCTACACAATTTGAGATTCTTTTGATTCATCTTTAATGTCACCTTCAAATTCGCCAGCATCCTTTCTCTTTTAACGCATTGTATTTCTTGTATGATCCTCGTTTTTACTACAGTTATTCTATATAGACATTTTGTCGTTCAAAAGCCTTTTGGTAAATCCCAAGATGGGATTCATCTTTAGGCCATAACAAACAAGTTTCTGCAATAAATTTATTCAAATTCGAAGTATTTTACATATAACATAACAGCTCAAAATGTTCATCAACTATGAAAAGAAAGGATTTAACAATTCATGTAGACCTGAAAGGTTAATGATGGACTAGTACAATAAAAAGAGTACACATTACACTCTATGCCACCCATTGAATAGATCTCCAAACCCCTTTATGACGTTGCCACTTGTAAGAATAGATAAGATGCACCAATCTTCCAGCTGATTTGATCAAGCTATACTAAGAAGGTTTTACAATTGACCGTTGCTAACTGCAAATTGAAGATCTTATCAGAGGCAAAAAGATCAGACAAAGTAGTGCAGACATGGTGTAGTTATGAAATTTCCATTAAAGAAAAATCCAAATATCAAAGAATGAGGTGTACCATCAGATCTACCAATGTGCTTGCCATTCACAAACACCTGGAGAATAGTTAACTGACCAACTAGATACAAAAGAACATCCTGAATCTTATACCCATCATCTGTTTGTAATCAATATAGAAGAAACAATATTAGATCCCTAGCTACTACTACCTAACAACTAAAAAGCATGCATGAAATGCATGTGTATTCTTCAAACTAATTCAGTAGTATTAACAAGAAAATGCATAAAATTCTCCATACATACCTCGAAGATCAAGCTCCACCACAAAAGGTTTCTCCTGAAGTTCATTGAATATGCACTTGGCACGTATGGAATACCTAACCTCACAAGATACAAGTAATTAAGAATAAAGAAACTATTGGGATGGAAGAATAGATTTCAACTTTAATTCTAGTGAAAATTAAATAGTTATTATTATTATTTTTTCTTTTCAAAATTAGTTTATCTGAGAATTTAGTTTGCTGGGATCCATTGTCATAAAATGACATCTCAGCTCCCTCAAACACCATACACCATCCTTGTTCTATAGAGCAAAGATTCCAGAATTTGGAAATTGGAATGGAACCAAATTACTCTATACACTAATTTATCACTATTCTCCCTCCTGTTGCTCGATAGTGTTGCAACAGGAACTGTTTCTGCGAGATTGAGAATTGAAATAAGGTGGTTATTTGGTTTTCTTTCTCGCGCAAGTCATATAAGACAGATGTTAGCAACTATGCTATTAGTTGGAAAAGCTCTTTTAACAGTAAATGACGTCTCTTTACTTTATTAGAGAGAGATCATGAAAAAGCCTTGTGAATAGTGATCAGGTTTTTCTAGAAAAATCTCAAATTAGACATGATAGGAATGAATAATGAGAAAGGAACTATGATGCAAAAAGAAGGGATTTGTTACTGCGTTAGCAAATATGGTGAGGAATTTAAATATCTTAAAGGGCAGAGAAATTGAAGAGTCTTAAGATTCATTAGCTTTTACAAATGTGGTCTATGTTATTGAAGGTAATAATAATTTCTGTCACATCATATGTGCCTAGTGCCTCAAGCGGAGTAGTTTAGAGTTATAGGTAATATAATGCACAAAATGTTATGATGGCCAAAAATAATAAACTTTAGGTTAAGGGTGTGGGTACTATTCGGGGCGAAGATATTTAATGAAAGAATGAGGCAACTAACGTGTACAATGCATGTTCCAAAACCGAGCTAAAGTTTAATACTATAGGTGGCAATAGACACTTGGAATTATGAATAGGCTTCTGAGGCAGTATGATAACTAAGAAGAAAAATTGCAACAATAGTGAAGGCTTAGGCTGGCAATTTGTACAAGATGGAGTTGCCGTGTAGAATTTTTGAAATCAGTTTGTGTTTGCCACTATTGATTATACAAGGATACGTCATGCCCCGCACGCGACACAGCTGAGACGGTAGCATGCGGGCGAGACCGTGGCACACACGGGGTGCGAGTGACTGCATTAAGTAAGGACACAGGTAGGGCAGGGACGTGCGCGTACGGCCTAGTAGAATAGCCGCGTAGACGACAGACCCGCAGGGACGTGAGCTTGAAAGATATGTTGGACGGTGTGCGTACTTGAAGGTTTCGGGGCTGAACGTTGCTGGAAATTGCTAGAACGTTGCTGAACGTTCTAGAACGTTGTGGAACATCCCATAATTCAACAGAACATTTTGGGACGTGCTGGAAACCGACTGGCCAGACCGGGCGGATCTAGTTGGGCCTAGAACGGTCCGGCCCATTCAAGAATGCTGTAGATATGTATTGAGTCTTGTAGAATATTTTGGAGGGTCGATCTTGGCAATTGGATCAAAACGATCTCAACCGTCCGTTCCAAGGGAGATCGGAAGAGCACTATAAATAGGGGGCCAAGGTCTCATTTGTGGCATAGAGTGGTCTCCAAGTGTCTTAGAGTGTGAGGCTAGAGTGTGCCAACCATTGTAAGCATCGTTTGCAAGTGTATATAGTCGTTTGTGTTCCTACCCAAACGTTAGGTGCATTTATCTCAAGAAAAATTAATATCATGTTAAATTGATATTCATTATTACAAAGTGAATCATGTTTTGAAAATTAGAAGAGTTCTACTATGTGAAAATGGATGTAGCGCATGAATCAGTGAAACTTGTCATGATGCAAGACTCGTTCCCTTTGACATTTCTACTGTTAACACATTCGAATTCAAATTCTCAAAACCCTACCACACACGATTCTTATAATTATTATTTTTCGTTTTTGGCACCCAATTATTATGATCATTAGTTAATATTATTATTGTTAATTTTTTGGTTTATTATTAATTAATCTTTGCATATATACTTGGATAACAAATTCCCTTCTCCTACTCATCCGGATCTTGATAAATTCTATGTGGTAAATGTGAATTTTCCTCTTTACATGCACTATTGTCTTCATCAACAAATCCACCAAAATGCTCTAACAAGTTTCTTTCACATCTATTTTCCCTCTTTCCATGTCGTTTTCTCTGTAATAACTTGGTTTTCATTTGTATCTTTTCAAGCATGGCAGCCGAAAAGGCTCGTGGTAGTAAGTGATCTTCTGGGGTTTCTTACTCGACGGTTACACGATATTGTTCGTAGCATTGTGTGTACTAGGCGTATGGGTGCTAAACTCCAATTCTTTCTCTCCCAAAATCAACCACTCGATATGAATCCGTTACAAGTCTATTAATGCCTTCGGATGGTAACTCAAAAATTTCCAATAGGAAAATTCATCCAATTCATACAGATAGAAGTTCGGCTCACCTGTCCGGTGATGCCGTCAAAACTGATGAGCTATCGCAACCGGACCATGTTAGTGAAAGGCAGAAGATTTCAGAAGATACAAAGGATGCATTATCCGACCATTTTGAGGTTTCTGTGGATATTGCTGAGAGCACAACTGAGAATGCTGATGAAGCTTCAGGTGAGCAAAACAATAAACCAAGAAAGTGCTTAACACAGACCAACCACGAAACTTCTTTATTTACCCCACTTTTAGGATTTGTTCCACTACTATGTAGTCACTTTTGTAAATGACACTGTGCTAGATCTACACAATTTGAGATTCTTTTGATTCATCCTCAATGCCACCTTCGATTTGGCCAACATCCCCGCTCTCTTTATCCAATGTATTTCCTATTGGTTCCTCGATTTTACTACATTTATTCTATATAGACATTTTGTTATTCAAAAGCCTTTTGCTAAATGCCAAATATGGGATTTATCTTTGGGCCATAACAAACAAGTTTCTGCAATAAATTTATTCAAATTCAAAGTATTTTACATATAACATAACAGCTCAAAATGTTCAACAACTATGAAAAGAATGGATTTAACAATTCATGTAGACCTGAAAAGTTAATGATGGACTAGTACGATAAAAAGAGCACATTACACTCTATGCCTCCCATTGATAGATCCCCAAACCCCTTTATGACATTGCCACTTGTAAGAGTAGATAAGATGCACCAATCTTCTAGCTGATTTGATCAAGCTTTACTGAGAAGGTTTTGCAATTGACCGCTGCTAACTGCAGCTTGAAGATCTTATCAGAGACAAAAAGATTAGACAAAGTAGTGCAGACATGGCATAGTTATGAAATTTCCATTAAAGAAAAATCTAAATATCAAAGAATGAGGTGTACCATCAGATCCACCAATGTGCTTGCCATTCACAAACACCTGGGGGACAGTTCGCCGACCAACCAGATCCAAAAGAACATCCTGAATCTCATACCCATCATCTATATGTAATCAATAAAGAGGAAACAATATCAAATCCATAGCTACTACTACCTAACAATTAAAAAGCATGCATGAAATTCATGTGTATTCTTCAAACTAATTCAGTACGATTAACAAGAAAATACGCAAAATTCTCCATACATACCTCGAAGATCAAGCTCCACCACAAAAGGTTTTTCTTGAAGTTCACTGAATATGCGCTTGGCACGTATGGAATACCTAACCTCACAAGATACAAGTAATTAAGAATAAAGAAACTATTGGGATGGAAGAATAGATTTCAACTTTAATTCTAGTGAAAATTAAATAGTTATTATTATTTTTTTTTTCTTTTCCAAAATTAGTTTATCTGAGAATTTAGTTTGCTGGGATCCATTGTCATAAAATGACATCTCAGCTCCCTCAAACACCATACACCATTCCTTGTTCTATAGAGCAAAGATTCCAGAATTTGGAAATTGGAATGGAACCAAATTACTCTATACACTAATTTATCACTATTCTCCCTCCTGTTGCTCGATAGTGTTGCAACAGGAACTGTTTCTGCGAGATTGAGAATGGAAATAAGGTGGTTATTTGGTTTTCTTTCTCGCGCAAGTCATATGAGACAGATGTTAGCAACTATGCTATTAGTTGGAAAAGCTCTTTTAACAGTGAATGACGTCTCTTTACTTTATTACAGAGAGATCATGAAAAAGCCTTGTGAATAGTGATCAGGTTTTCTTGGCAAAATCTCAAATTAGACGTGACATAAATGAATAATGAGAAAGGAACTATGGTGCAAAAAGAAGGGATTTGTTACTGCGTTAGCAAATATGGTGAGGAATTTAATTAAATAACATCTTATGGAAGAGAAATTGAAGAGTCTCAAGATGCATTAGATTTTACAAATGTTGTTATGTTATTTAAGGTAACAATAATTTCTGTTGTGCCACAGGTTACAATGCTCCAAGTAATTCTTGGATTTTGAATGTATGCATCATATGTGCCTAGTGCCTCAAGAGGAGCGGTCTAGACTTATAGGTTATATAATGCACATAATGTTATGATGGCCAAGAATAATAACATTTAGGTTAAGGGTGTGAGTACTATTCGGGTGAAGATATTTAATAGAAAGAATGAGACAATTGATGTGTACAATGCATGTTCCAAAATTGAGCTAAAGTTTAATATAGTAGGTAGCAACACACACTTGGAATTATGAATAAGCTTCATGAGGCAGTATGATAACTAAGAAGAAAAACTGTGACAATAGTGAAGGCCTAGGCTGGCAAGTTGTACAAGCTGGAGTTGCCATGTAGAATTTTTGGATTCAGTTCGTGTCTGCCACTATTGATTAGACGACGATGGCACCTAATCGTAAAAGGGCGCAGAGAGCGAATAAAGGTGATCCCGAGCTTCTTGTACAAGAAACAGAGAAAGAAAGCTTAGGTCAGGCTTTCTATTGAGGCTCAAAAGTTAAGGTTCTGTTATATGAATGATGGAGGCACACAGTAACAATCCACCGTGAAAATAGATACAGAGAAAGGCAGCTATAAATTTTGGCTTCTACAGGTGGAAGTTACTTGTAGTGTTTACAGCATGTGTTGAGAGTTCAGTTGAGATTAGAGAGAGAAAATGATAGAGTGTTCGTACTCCTATATTTGCCTGCTTTAGTTACAAGTGAGGAGAAACTGAAAGTCACTTCTGCAAACATCTACCTCTTACCCACACATTTTCTACTTTTCACCCACATGCTCCCAGGAAACCACTTTTCCACATAGCTTTATCAAACAAGTCCTCAGTTGCGAATATTCAGTTTTTTATTTCATGCAGCATCCTCTAATCCCATCACTATCTCAAGCATTAGAAATTATTTACTCATGGCTATTTTGAGCCGGGTAATTTCAAACCAATTCAGACCGTTCAGTGAAAATCACAAAGACATTCATCCAGACAGCTCATGTCTAAGTGTAATGTAAGAAGAAGAATATATCAACAACACTATCAGGCGGAATGAAGAAACTATCTTGTATCTCTGTATTTCTTATTCTTTTTATACAGTTTTATTGTACATCCTCTAAATATCAGTTTTGTAGTTCCAAATTCAGGTTAACTAGAGGTAGTTAGAATCAATTACTTGTAATTAGTGGGCACACATATGACTCACGTGACCACCGGCCTGTGTATTCAATGTGTATACATAGCTCCTGCACTGTACATACTCATTAGATTTCATCAATAAACCGATAGAAATTCTCTCTTTATCTTCATAAAGTTCTTCGATCACGAATTTTTCACGGTATCCCAGCGCTCTAGGTTCTGATATGAAATTCTAGAATCAAAATGAGTCGATTGATTCGATTAATCAAGAAGAGCTTGATTAATAGGTTCTGATATGAAATTCTAGAATCGAATTGACTGATTGATTGGATAAGTCAAGAAGATCTTGCTTAATAAAATGACAGAAGTTGCTAATAACACTGGAGTAAGAGCTCCTGGGAATGGAGATCAGAATTATATTGGATTATTGAGGGATTCGATGAAGCTGCAGGGTTCAGATTACCCTGGAATGCAGTTGAGTAAATCGCCAGAATACGGGAATTATAACTCAGGAACATCCTGAAACAACAGGGCAGATTGGAGTTGTAGAGCAGGGTTTGGTAGAGAAAGTTCAAGGAAGTATGACAATGCTGATAATAGAGTCAAATTACTGCAATTACTGCAAGACCATTGGCCATTTTATAGAAACGTGTTTTAAGCTAAATGGATACCCAAATTGGTATTGGTATAAGAAATTAAAGGAGCAAAGGACAAAACAATCAAAGGGAAGAATAATGGCCAACCTAGTCAAATCACCCCTGAAAATGGATATTGATCATGTAAGAACAGAAGTGAAGGATCTGACTTCTCAAAATAGTATCACCAACACCACTCAGCAGGAAACAATGAAAATCTTCAAAGGAAGATGCTGTTTGAGTATAAGCATCAGGTGAAATTTGCACACTTAAAAGATTTTGCAGGTATGAGTTCCTACTTTCATGCTCTTATTGTGCTAGGTAGTTTGAATAAAGGGACTTGAATTACTGATA
>CAVNYN010213253.1:0-23945 GCA_963692815.1 Nyctanthes arbor-tristis
ACACAAATGACCTCTTTCGAGTTCCCCAATGATGGCATTCGGCCTTCACACTTGTTGACATTGATCTTTTCTCTTCCCACTCCCGAGCCTTCACATCTTGATGCATGTAAAGCTCAATTTGGTTCAAAACTAGTTCTTTTCACTTGTATCATTCCAATTTGAGCTTTTTCACCTATATAAACCATATTCACACAAATTAGGTAGAAATCTGTTCGATTTCATATAGAATTGCATAAGTTAAGAGAAGTATTTTTGCATATAAAATACACTTATCAATACACAGTAACAGTAAAGGAGGAAAAGTAGAGCTTACTAGAAAATTTAAGAAATCTAATGACTATAGCAACTTAAAAATCTTACGTTGTTAAAAATAAATAAAAGATGTAAAAGACTTAATTGAACTTTACCAAACCCTTTGCATGTTCATCATTTATGAGTACTGTTTACATTACCAAGTTAATTTGATTTCTATCATCATTCTATTGTACAAATGAAGTAATGGAAAGGAAATACAAAAAATGTAGACCTCACTTTCTACAATAGAAATCGGCCCACGGATTTAAACCCAAATCTAGTGAAACCTTTTTTTACAACCCAAACATTAGGGCTTCCAAATTGCTAACCCAATCTCAACTAAGGAAAAATTGATAGCCCAGTTAGGGAAAAAAATTGTCAAGGCCCAAAATCAGCCCATTTTCATACCCTAGAAGACACTATAAAAGCCCTCCATTAGTCTACTTTCTCTAGAAAACCCTAACCACAGCCCTAATGCTCTCCGCCGCTCGATTCTAGCTTTACACCAACCTTTATTTCTGCAAATTGAAGCACTGCCCCTTTAAAATTTTCCACTGTCGATCATTGTTAATCTGACTATCTTCTAAAAGCAAGGCAGTAATAAATTGTAGACACTGAAATCTAAGGGTTATGGTCAAATGTCGCCATTACTGTGATGGTAATAAAAGCACAGTTTAAGATAAGTATTTTTCCTTAGTTTTTAATTAGTCATCCTATCTTCATTTTTTTTTGATTTGCCTTGTAATTTTGTTTTAATTTCATCTGTGAAGAAGATATAAGCCATTTTATATTTTCCAATTCGACATATAATGAAACCCAACTTTTTTTTCAGAAAACAGTAAACTTATTTGAGAGCGATCTCTTTGAAAAATGCACGAGATAGTTGCAATCCAGACATGCCTTGATACCGGGGAGGAGAAGCCTATTCTGAAAGCTATTTTTTTTCTTGTTGTGTTTCTTTTGATCGCTGTTTTACAAACCTATATAGGTTTGTTTTTCAGCATATGTGGAGCAAATCTGTATGTAATCTAATCGCTTATGAAATTATATTTTAAAGCGTATATGAAGTACGTAAATCGTTATGCAATAGAGTAAGGAAGCCTACTAACCATTTTTTGTGCCATTGATCTGAAAGGTAACCAATTACATATGAAGTTTTAATTTGTCGTATCTTTTTAGTGATTTTATAGATTTCTTATACTTTATCATGCTCTTCTTATACTTTATCATGCTCTACAATTACTAGTAGTATAGCGACCCGAAAATTTTTAGAAAAATTAATTTTATTAAATAACTACGCGTCGCTATAATCTCACTAATGTTAAAGTTTGTAAAAGTTCGCGCTCGTCTAGTCAGCCGCACTTTAAGAACTTAAATAAATTTATGTTAAAACCATTTTATTCTATTTTAAGTTTAAGCAAATTCCAAATTTTATATCCAAATTTTACATATATATAGTTTGATTTCAAGTGTTTCCAGACATCAAATTTTGGAACTCTTTCACGTCAAATACAATTTCAATTCACAAAAACTAACCCAATTTTTACCCTACTCCCATTCAAAAACCAAGTTGGAATAAAACACCACCTCCACGACTATACATTCATCCCCAAAGCACACATCGTTCACACAAACTTTTAGCCAACAATTTAGTTCCATTCCTTGAGTTGAGCATAGGTATGTGTTTTTTTTTCTTCTTTCTTTCTCCACGTCCACTGCTGGGTTCCCCTTATTCCATACAGAGCAATACATACACATGTACATACACTGTCACCCCCTCACTGCGCCACCTCCCGTCGCCACTGCCTCACTGCCGGTGGGCTGGTAGCAGCCGCGCTGACTCCCAATGGTACCAACATCACCCCTCTGCACCGCCGTTGGCAGTGGAGCACGGCCACGTCGGAAAATCCAACACCACCATCATCTCCCTCACAAACACAAAGTTGAATATCAACAACACACACAAACACCAAAGAATTTCGAGATTCACATACACACCCACGACCATCCTTCGCCCTCAGCCGAATCTCCGCCAGAAAACTCATGACCGACGAAACCGCGACCCAATCCACCTCCATTCCCGCGACCTCCTCTGCCCAAGCCACAACAGCCGCGACCACTTCTCTCAGTCCCCTAAGTTACGACCAAAATTTCTAAGCCTAAAACGTCGCCGTGCCACCGATGCTGCCAGCCCCAAGCTCTCGACCGAATCAGATCGGAAGAGCGTCGTGTCCACCGCGACCAAATCGCGAGCCACAGCCGCGTCCCTCGCCCTCTCGCCGAAGTTCCACCCGCCGGCATCAGTCTCGCACACACGCGCACTAATCCCCTCTCTGATTTTGTAGAATCTGGATTGGGTTCTAGGAGAGGGATCGAGATTTTTTAGGGGGGGGGTTATATTTGTTAATTTTGCACCCAAAGTCCCTGAGTCCGGTTTTGAGCCTTTTCAATCCTTGAAAATTTATTGACTTTTAAGCAGCTCAAAACTATCGCTTAGGGTATCTTTTAACCCAAAACAATTACAGTGTCCAATTTCAGTCCCTAGATTCTGAGTATATTTTAAATTGGTCCCAAGAGTTTTGGTCTTATCAGTCTCAGCCCCAACCTTTTGAAAAGCATTATTTCAATCCCAAACTCTTTTTAAATATTCATTTTGGTCCCAATCCTAAACTATTTCAGTATTTCAATTTAGTCCTTAAAGTTTATTTCCCTTTTTATAAAGTATTATTTCTTTCGTATTAAAATAATTCAATTTATTTTTTACTAGATGAGGCGTGAAGATTCATAAGCGAGTAGGATTTTTACGAAAGTTGCCCAGCTAACAAGTTTAAGGTAGTCTCATTTTTTTTAGAAAAAGTTATTTTCAAAAGTATGCGCAAAATTAATTGATCTGTACTATCAGTATGCATGTGAATATGTGACTTATATGTTTAGGATATGCATGAGCTTGCTTGCTTTATGCTTAAGACGAGACGAGAATATTTATGAGATGCATGCAATACTTGATTACTATGAACTAGTATTTACTTTCTTTATAGCATGAGACGAGTCGGAAACCTGCATTTACCATACGGTGCTTGTTTTCGAATAAAGAATCATTTGAGATATTCATGTAGTTGCATGTTTATATGTATATTGTGGTCTAAGTTAATTAGTTTGCGCCGAGACTACTGAGTATTTCTATGAAATACTCACCCTTTCAAATTACCACTTTTGTAGGTTCAGAATCAGAGTAGAGGCACTGAGCAGTGGTGGTTTCAGATTTAGAATTTATTTTAGAATAAAATAAAATATTTTTACTGGTTCATGAATATTTTTTTAGATCCCTTATTCTTTGACATAAACAAGTCCTTTTTCCGGGGTATTATTTTCCAAGTTTATTTTTCCACATATTTTTACCCGCTGTTAATTACTTATTTTAAAAAGAAAGAAAATATGGATAACGTCCCGGGTGCTCAGAATTCGGAGCGTTACAGCTTGGTATCAGAGCAAAGGTCTATGTTTCTGTAGACTTGTAAAATTATTTCGAAAAAAAAATTTTCAAAAATTTCTATAGTTTGTCACTGCCATTGCTTCCTCCGCTGACTCTGAAGGTAAAAGAAGATTTATTTGTATAGTATTTATTTTGAAAGTATTCACGATGTTATGTCGAATGCATATTATTATGAGACTTTGTAGGACAGATATTTAAGAAAAAAGACTTGTATTCGACTTTATAAAAGATTTGAGTTGAGCATAATTGGCGCAATATTTAATTATTTTAAGCAAGAAAGATTTCATGATTTCAATTTAATAGTCCTCGAAATTAGCTTAAAATTGACAGAATAGTGGTACTTAGCTGGACTTGGCATAAACAGTACTTTCAGATATGGCACCGACGAGAGAGGTAGGACGAAAGGATTCAGGGCAAGAACCGATATGATCTTCCATAGGTACCTATCGTATAGGTTTGCGCCTGGAGTCACTGTATCAGAGCATATACTCGGGTATAACATGGCACGCCATGAAGCCATTGCCAGTGGGTTTAGGACAAATGATACATATTCTATTGGTCACTTGATATCGACCTTCCCAGAGAATTGGCGCCCCTAGATTTCCCAGTTACTTGGGGAGTTGAGAAGGCATCATGGGATAGATGTTGATTATCAGACCTTCTGTGATGAGATGGTGATGCGGGGAGAGGCACCTGTACCAATGCATGTCCCCGAACTAGTGCTGGAAGTTGTGGATGAGGAGGTGATATCGCTAGGTGAGAACCACGAAGTATCTAATGCGGAGTCCAGAGTGTACGGACCTTATGAGAGATCGGAGTACACCACCGAGCGGAAACACCCCTACTTACACCCCCAGTACACCGCCAGCAGGCAATGGGGGAAATGGATGGCTCGATCTGTAAAGTAGCAGACAAACAGATGAGAACTACAGTTTATCATAGCATTTATTTCAGTTTACAGTTTTATTCATTTATTTAAGATATTTTGTACTCTCCGTTTAAAGGATATTCAGTGATTAATGAAATAAAATTTCCGTCTTATCTTTTGTTGATGAATGGTTTTGCTTGTTATATACCGATGCTTGTGTTATAACTATAAAACAATGGGAATAAACTTGTTTTGGATTCCTGTGTAAAGGAAATGGCACGAGAAAATGCACAAGCCAACCTGATGAGGAATTTGCTCCAAGAAATGTAAGACCTCAGATAAGGCGCTCCCGCAGCTCAGGCTACCCCACCCCAGTCTATTGTGGAGCAGTTCCATAGATGTAGGCCACCTAGGTTTGATGGTGGCAATGATCCGTTAGCCACGGAAGAGTGGATAAGGTCTATTGAGAAGATCTTCCGCCACATCTCATGCCCTGATGATCAGAAGGTGTTGTGTGCAGAATTCATGCTTGAAGGGCATGCTGGCTATTGGTGGGAGTCTACGTGTTGGACTAGAATGCAGGAGGAGCAAAGGAACCTGACTGGGAACAGTTTAAGATAGAAATAACAGATAAATACTTCCCACAGGCTCTTTGAGACTATAAGGAGTCCGAGTTCTTGAATTTGAAGCAAGGCGACTTGGATGTTACAGAGTATGAGAGGAAATTTGAGGAGATGTCTAGGTATGCCCCATACTTAGTGAGCACTGAAGCCATGAAAGCTCGGAGGTTTGAAAGAGGCTTGCGTCCGGAAAATAGCATATTCTGGGGCACGTTATAATGGTCCAGGGAGTAGGAGCAATTCGCAGAATCAAGGGAAGAGAAAATGGTAAAGGCCGTATCAAGGGAAAAACAGGAACCAGACATCCAACAAGAAGCCAAATACAAGGTCGACTGGTGGACAGAGTTCTGACACAATTCCAACATGCCCTAACTGCAAGAAGCTGCATAGGGAAGAGTGCTTATGGGGTAAAGGAGTTTGCTATAGATGCAGTCAGCTGGGCCATTTTGCATTTGATTGCCCTAACACTCCTGCTCGGAGCACTGACCAGAAGAAGAGTATGCAACAGGCTAACAAAGGCAAGGCTCGTGTATTTGCCATGACACGTGAGGATGCCATCAATGATGCTGATGTGATAGATCGGAAGAGCACACGTCTAATTATTCATAGTATTCCTGTACATGTCTCGGTTAAATGTTGTGATGTGCAGTTATTTGATAGTAATGTTATATGTTCCGATCTTTATCTGTTTCTTGTATTCCCGTTTATGTGCTGATAGACTCAGGTGCCACGCATTCTTTTATATCTACGTCATTGCCTAGCTAGACTGAAATGGGTAGGAGAGAAAACGGATAGTTCACTTGAGGTTAGCCTCCCTTCAGGGGAAACTATTAAGATCGGAATGAGTTAGCTAGGGCAGTACCGATTGATTTGGATGGACTACTATTGAAGGCAGATCTGAACATAATTGAGATAAAAGACTTCGACATTATATTGGGTATGGATTGGTTAAGCTATAACCATGCCACCATCATGTGCCATGAGAAAGAAGTGGTGTTTCAGAAGAATGGGGAAGAGGCATTTAGATTCTACGGATCAAAAGTCAGAGCCCTTCCTCGCCTTATTTCAGCCTTGCAGGCAGAGAGGCTGTTGGCAAAAGACAGTTGCCAGGGATATTTGGTTAGCCTTCAGGGCCAGCTAACGACTGAAATCACGTTGGACCGTGTACCAGTGGTTTGTGAGTACGCAGATGTGCTTCCAGAGGATTTACTGGGGGATCCACCAGATAGGCAGATAGAATTCTCTATAGATTTGGTAAGAGATTTGGTACCCGGTGTAGCGCCAGTGTCTAAAGCTCCGTATCATATGGCGCCTAAAGAGTTGCAAGAATTGAAAGTTCAACTGGAAGAGCTATTGGAGAAGGACTTCATCAGACCAAGTGTGTCCCCATGGGGAGCACCAGTTCTATTTGTTAAGAAAAAAGATGGCAGCATGAGAATGTGCATGGACTATCGGGAACTCAACAAGCTGACAATAAAGAATAAATATCCTCTTCCTAGGATTGAAGACTTATTCGATCACCTAAGAGGTGCAACAGTATTCTCAAAAATCGATCTCAGATCTGGATATCACCAGTTAAAAATCAAGGCAGTTGACATAACTAAGACAGCATTCAGGACCCGATATGGACACTATGAATTCACAGTGATGCCATTTGGCCTCACGAACGCTCCTGCAGTGTTCATAGACTTGGTGAATCGAGTCTTTCACCAGTACCTGGATAAATTCATCATCGTCTTTATCGATGACATACTGGTTTACTCAAAGGATCGGAAACAGCATGAGGAGCACCTGAGGATTGTGCTGGGCACTTTGAGAGCAGAAAAGCTGTACGCCAAATTTAAGAAATGCGAATTTTGGCTTGAGAGGATTGGTTTCCTAGGTCATGTCGTCACAGCCAAAGGTATAGAAGTTGATCCTTCCAAAGTTGAGGTCATGACGCACTGGCCGACACTTGCTCATGCCGGAGATGTGAGAAGTTTTATAGGGTTAGCCGGATATTACCGGCGATTCATTAAGGGTTTCTCTAAGATAGTAGGCCCTATGACTCAGCTGACACGGAAGGGTGTTAAATTTCAGTGGACATACAAGTGTGGGCAGAGCTTTCAGGAATTAAAGAAGATATTAGTATCAGCTCCAGTTTTGACCATTCCCGATGGTCCTGAAGGATTTGTTATTTACACTGACACGTCAAAACACGATCTGGGATGTGTTCTGATGCAGCATGGGAAGGTGGTTGCCTATGCATCGAGACAGTTGAAGCCACATTAGCAAAATTATTCCACTCATGACTTGGAGCTTGCAGTGGTAGTGCATGCTCTAAAAATATGGCTTCACTACTTATATGGGAGCAAATGCGAAATATACACGGATCACAAGAGTTTGAAGTATTTCTTTACCCAAAAGGAACTGAACATGAGACAGCGACGATGGCTAGAGTTGGTAAAGGATTATGAATGTACTATTCTTTACCATCCATGCAAAGCCAATGCAGTGGCAGATGCATTGAGTAGGAAGAATGTCGGACAGCTATCAGCATTGGGTACTATTCAGGACCAGTTGATTCGGGATTTTTAGAATTTAAGGATTGAAATGCTAAGCCCATCAACCCAAAGGCCTGGTAGGCTAGCAAACCTAGTCGTTAAACCCGACTTAAGAGATCGGATTGTGGTGGCCCAGAAGGATGACAAATATCTAGAGAAGATCAGGTCTGAAGTAGGGACCTCGCGGCTAACCAGGATTTGAGATTGCCTCAGACTCAACACTGATATTTATGGGTCGACTCTGTGTTCCGAATAATGAGCAGATCATGAACGAAATCCTTACAAAAGCTCATTCGGCTCCTTACACAGTGCATCCAGGTAGAACAAAGATGTATCGCAATTTGCGATTCTTTCTGGTGGAGGAACATGAATGGGAGTATTGCGAAATTGGTGTGGCGTTGCATGGTCTGTCAGCAGGTCAAAGCTGAGCATCAGAGACCCTTAGGCTTGTTAAATCCATTGGACATACCTGAGTGGAAGTGGGAGAAAATCACGATGGATTTTGTAGTGGGACTTCCAACATCAGTCAAGGTCATGAAGCTATCTGGGTTATTGTAGACCGACTTACTAAATCGGCCCATTTCTTGCCAGTTCGAATGCCCCTCAGTATGGATCAGTTGGCACAGTTGTATGTCGGGAGATTTCCGACTTCATGGAATACCGGTTTCCATTGTATATGACCGAGATCCAAGGTTCACCTCAAGGTTCTAGAAGAGTCTCCAGACTGCTATGGGTACTCAATTGAACTTTAGCACTGCATATCATCCCCAGACAGATGGACAGTCTGAGCGTACCATTCAAACTTTGGAGGATATGTTGAGAGCTTGCGTGTTGGATCTAGGTGGCAAATGGGATAACTCTCTGTCCTTGATAGAGTTTGCCTATAATAACAGTTATCATGCCTCTATTGGTATGGCCCCATATGAAGCACTGTATGGCAGAAGATGTCGTTCACCGATCTATTCGAAAGGAAATTGTTGGGGCCAGATCTAGTAAGGAAAACGGTTGCACAGATTGAGAAGATTCGGACTAGGATTAAAACAGCTCAAGACAGGCAGAAGAGTTATGCTGATTCGAAAAGAAAGAATGTAGAGTTCTAGATTTGGGATAAAGTATTCCTTAAAGTGACCCCTATGAAGGGTGTTCTATGGTTAGGAAAGAAGGGGAAGTTGAGACCGCGTTTCATTAGACCATTTGAGATATTGGAGAAGATTGGTAATGTGGCATATAGACTGGCATTGCCACCTGAACTTTCAGCAGTACATGATGTTTTCCATATCTCTCTATTAAAGAAATACGTATCTGATCCGAATCATGTAGTGAGTTACCAGGATATAGAGATTTAGAAAGACTTGTCCTATGAGGAGTCCCCAATGTGCATATTAAAGAGAAAAGTCCATAGCTTAAGAGACCGAGAAGTGCCATTAGTCAAAGTCCAGTGGGGTAGACAGGGAAGTAGCGAGGCCACTTGGGAAAAAGAGGAAGAAATTCGAGACAAATACTCAGACCTCATAGATTCAGGTAAGCCAAATTTCGAAGACAAAATTTATTTTAAGGGGGTAAGGTTGTAGCGACCCGAAAGTTTTTAGAAAATTTAATTTTATTAAATAACTACGTGTCGCTATAATCTCTCTAATGTTAAAGTTTGTAAAAGTTCTTGCTCGTCTAGTCAGCCGCACTTTAATAACTTAAATAAATTTATGTTAAAACCATTTTATTCTATTTTAAATTTAAGCAAATTCCAAATTTTATATCCAAATTTTACATATATATAGTTTGATTTCAAGTGTTTCCAGACATCAAATTTTGGAACACTTTCACGTCAAATACAATTTCAATTCACAAAAACTAACCCAATTTTTATCCTACTCCCATTCAACAACCAAGTTGGAATAAAACACCACCTCCACGACTATACATTCATCCCCTAAGCACACATCGTTCACACAAACTTTCAGCCAAAAATTTGGTTCCATTCCTTGAGTCGAGCACGAGTATGTGTTTTTTTTTTTCCTTCTTTCTTTCTCCACGTCCACTGCTGGATTCCCCTTATTCCATACACAGCAATACGTACACATATACATACACCGTCACCCCCTCACTGCGCCACCTCCCGTCGCCACTGCCTCACTGCCGGTGGGCTGGTAGCAGCCGCGCTGACTCCCTACGGCACCACCATCACCCCTCTGCACCACCATTGGCAGTGGAGCATGGCCACGCCGGAAAATCCAACACCACCATCATCTCCCTCACACAATACAAAGATGAATATCAACAGCACACACAAACACCCAAGAATTTCCAGAATCACATACACACCCACGACCATCCTTCGCCCTTGGCCTAATCTCCGCTAGAAAACTCATGACCGACAGAACCACGACCCAATCCACCTCCATTCCTGCGACCTCCTCTGCCCAAGCCACAACCCCCGCGACCCCTCTTCTCAGTCCCCTAAGTCACGACCAAAATTTCCAAGCCTTAAACATCGCCGTGCCACCTACTCTGCTAGCCCCAAGCTCTCGACCGAATCACACCCTCAAGCACCCAGGCCACTGCGATCAAATCGCGAGCCACAGCTACGTCCCTCACCCTCTCGCTGAAGTTCCACCCGCCGGCATCAGCTCGGTCGGCGCAAACACACACACGCACTAACCCCTCTTTGATTTTGTGGAATCTGGGATCGAGTTCTGGGAGAGGGATAGAGATTTTTTTTGGGGGGGGGGGGGTTATATTTGTTAATTTTGCACCCAAAGTCCCTGAGTTCGGTTTTGAGTCTTTTCAGTCCTTGAAATTTTATTGACTTTTAAGCAGCTCAAAACTATCGCTTAGGGTATCTTTTAACCCAAAACAATTATAGTGTCCAATTTCAGTCCCTAGATTCTGAGTATATTTTAAATTGGTCCCAAAAGTTTTGGTCTTATCAGTCTCAACCCCAACCTTTTGAAAAGCATTATTTCAATCCCAAACTTTTTTAAATATTCATTTTGGTCTCAGCCCTAAACTATTTTAGTATTTCAATTTAGTCCCTAAAGTTTATTTCCCTTTTTATAAAGTATTATTTCTTTCATACTAAAATAATTCAATTTATTTTTGACTAAACGAGGCGTGAAGATTCATAAGCAAGTAAGATTTTTACGAAAGTTGCCCAGCCCACAAGTTTAAGGTAGTCTCATTTTTTTTAGAAAAAGTTATTTTCAAAAGTATGCGCAAAATTAATTGATCTATGCTATCGGTATGCATGTGAATATGTGATTTATATGTTTATGATATACATGAGCTTACTTGCTTTATACTTAAGACGAGACGAGACAAGACAAGAATATTTATGAGATGCATGCAATACTTGATTACTATGTGTTAGTATTTACTTGCTTTATAGTATGAGACGAGAGTCGGAAACCTGCATTTACCATATAATGCTTGTTTTCGAATAAAGAATCATTTGAGATATTCATTTAATTGCATGCTTATATGTATATTGTGGTATAAGTTAATTAGTTTATGCCGAGACTACTAAGTATTTTTATGAAATACTCATCCGTTTAAATTACCACTTTTGCAAGTTCAGAATCAGAGGAGAGGCACTGAGCAGTGGTGGCATCAGATTTAGAATTTATTTTGGAATAAAATAAAATATTTTTACTGGTTCATGAATACTTTTTTAGATTCCTTATTCTTTGACATAAACAAGTCCATTTTCCGGGGTATTATTTTCCGAGTTTATTTTTTCACATATTTTTACCCGCTGTTAATTACTTATTTTAAAAAGAAAGAAAATATGGATAACGTCCCGAGTGCTCAGAATTCGGGGCGTTACAAATAGTTACTATTTATATTTTTTGTCAAAATAAATTCAGATTGGTCAACACCAAAAGACTCTCATTCACTGTCTGACATTGCGTCTCAATTTCTGGTAAAGATCAGCACTTAACATTAATTTGAATTTTTTACTTCATACTATAAAACAGTGTGCAAAAAGGAGATATGCAATTATGTAGGCCCCATTATAGTCTACACTTACGTTCTGTAAATTGAGTTAAATGCAAAAGTTGAAATTACTTACAATTAATTTTACTAATATGTTATTTCTACATGCTTAGTTGACATGTAACATTTTTGGTTCCATGATCTGTTTTAGATTATGTATGTTGTATGTGCGAGATAAATTGCTAATTAAAAAAAAAAAAGGACTATAGTCACTAATATTACATAGCTTACTTATCTTTAAGTTTACTTCAGCTTAAAGATAAGTGTAGTTAAAGAAAAACCGGTTAATTATACTATGCAAATGTCACCAAGATTACACAACTTACTTCGTGTGCAAAGCATATCTTTTCAAGTTAGGCTAACCATAAGTTCAGGAAAAGTGTTGGAAGTTTTTATAACTGTATGATGATGCTTTATAAGTATTAATAATGGAAATGTTGTAGTTAGAATTTATGAAATATTTTCCTGTCTGTATTATGCATATAGCTCTAGTTTGGTGAAAAAAGGTGGAGAAAATGACCACCCAGATTCTAGTAAAAGACTTAGAGCCATCAATTTTGTATTTACAACTAAACACGTTAACTAGTATTCATGAAATATAAGTATTGATAGTGGAAATGTTGAAGTTAGAATTTATGAAATATTTTCCGGTCTTTATTATTCATATAGCTCTAGTTTGGGGAAAAAAGATGGAGAAAATGACCACCCAAATTCTAGTAAAAGACTTAGAGCCATCAATTTTATATTTACAACTAAACATGTTAATTAGGGCTGTATTATATAAGAATATAATAAACTATAAAACTATCACAATAATTACAACATTGTTAATGTACACATACCATTTCAAATGAGGGTAAAGTACAAATTAAAAAAGAGTCTTGAACCTTTTTTATAATTGTACACACTGCGGTCTAACTATACTACCAATTGTTGGAATTAGGAAATTATGAAATATTTGCTTGTATTTTGTATCTATAGACCTCTATTTTAAAATATAAAAAATATGGAGATAATGACCATCTCGAGTCCAATAGAAGACTTAGAGCCATCAATTTTCTATTTAGAGCCAAACAAATTAATTAGAACAGTATTACAGAAGAATATAATGTACTTTGAAAATGTCAAGAAAATTACAGAGATTCCTTAATGTACACCACATATCGTTTCAAGTTAGGCTAAGCACAATTTCAAGAAAATAACTGAACTTTTTATAACTATATAAACTGATTTACAAGTGAAAAAACAACATTGATACATATATGTAGAAGTATCTGTCGCACTAGATTAGTCCAGCTACTATACAATCGACTTAGAACTGTCTAGCACCAAACAAATAGTAAATAGATAGAACACAAGATATGTTGACGTAGAAACCCTTCAGGGAAAAACCACAGGCACCCTTGCCACGGGGGGAGAAATATCTACTAGATCAAAAACAATTAGTATACAGGTTGGTTATATCAACATGTACAAGCAACATCTAAAGTAAATTAATTCAAACTCCCTGATTTGAATTTCCTTAACACACTCCCCTAGTGCTTTGACAGCGGCTCTCGAGTGTGTACTACAAGCAGATGATCCTGCTGATGATGGAAAAATAGCTCTATCCCCCTCACTCGTATCATTGGTAGGTTGATGCCTCAACCTTGTCAATTGTCTCTCTTTTTAGGTGTACTTCTCAGAAGTGCAACTCCACTTCTTATAGGCCTTTTCTTGATAAGCATGCATAGCGATCACTTATCACATTTTTAAGAGATAACCATATATCTCTTATATCATGTGCTGTCAATCTTGTTATTAGATAACGTATATCTCTTATATCATATGGTGCCAATCTTGTTAAGAGATAAACCTGATCTCTTATTTCATTATGGTGCCAATCTCGATTAAGAGATCATCTTTATTTCTACAAAGAATAATCTCTTAATTTGTTAGATAAACAAAATAATAATCCATATTGACGGTCATATCTAAATTAGAAAATATGCCAACCAAGATGCCAATAATAAGTATTGTACGAATTGTATGAATTGTTTAAGTCAGGAAATTATTAAACTACATATTGTATTTTGAATTCGTAGAGCCAATAAAAGACTTAGAGCATGTAATTAATTGCTTGCAACCAAACAAATTTATCAGACCAGCATTATATAAAAATATAATAGCCGAGTATAAAAAAACTAGAAAGGAAAAAACTGATACATTATGTCTACTACCTTGCCCTACATTAACAATGTGGCATATTGAGTGTCCCGAGTTTATAGAAGGAATTTTAAATTTTAGAGGATTAGAACATGGAGAACAGATTATAAGATTAATTTGTTTCTTGGAATGCCCGTCGTCATACTTGAAACAAATGGAGTAGAACTTGAAGATGAAAAAGCAAATGCATATACTGCCTACCACCTTGCCCTACAATAATAATATTGCATGTTTGACTGTACTAAATTTATAAAGAGAATTTAAATTAGATCTCACAGTGTAGGAAACACATTACAAAGTTAATTTGTTACCTAGAATGTCATTCCTTAGATTTGTAAGAAATGAGTTAGGACAAATATTGACTGTTGACTCCACATTTGAAAAAGAGGCTGAGGAACTGATTGTAGTATTGCCCAGTATATGCTTCCTAGAATTCAGCTTCTGCAGAACCAACATAACCCTGTTCCCCATATCTCCAGCTCGATTGACATCGTAAGCTTTGAAGAAAAAAATCACAAATAAACAAAAAAAAAAAATCAATGGAGTAGGAAGCGGAATATGAATCAAATAAATGGAAAAATGGAAAGAAATATTTATAATCTGCACCTTTCCTTTGTTCATGTAGTATGTTTACCGTTTGTGATATTACTAAGTGGAACTAGTGTACTTTGGTTTGTCAATCTAGTAAGATGTGCTGTAAATTGTACATTAAAACCCTATCCATTCAACAGGTTTTCTGGAAAAAAAATTGAAAATAGTCAATTCTCCATGGCCATACTTCCACCGAAATAAGGTAACTGTCCTAAACTCAGCTAGCAGATTGTAATCTTTACTTTTCCAGTCATGTGCAGTGTTTTTACATCTTATTGTACAGATGTAAAACACTTTGCAAAGTTACCATTACTTTTGCTGCATTTTGCAAGGAACAACACTAACGTTGCAAAAAAAGGACTAAAAATAGGGGGAAAAAGTTTGAAATACCTGTTGGCGTAGTTAACTGAATCGTTTACCTCCTTGTAGCACCAGTGTTCTCATCAGACTGTCGTTTTTCCGACGGTCTAATGATGAGTTTCTTCATATTTGCAGTGTATCCTTTTCTCTTTTTTCTTAGTTAAGAATATAAGTGGATTATCTGCTGAGCTTATGTGTTCTATATATTGTGGAGTAAAATTGTTTTCGAAGAGTGTTTTGAGGATGCGTAACGCGTTTTGAGAGTTTTTACTGTGCAATTTGGAAGAAACAGAGTTACTTGTGTAGGCAAGCGGAGAATATCTGCTAAGTATGTTACCTAGGCAAAGCATTGCTGTACATTGAAAATAGGAAAACATGAGGGGAAAGAAAATAGTATTTTTTTGGAGTTCTTGGTTTTCATGGACAATGAAGAGACATCAAACAATTAATATTTCCCCTACCAATAATCTGAAAAATTTGACATGCCTGAATTAAAGTGTTTTTTTCTGTAAATTAAAATGCATGTAGATATAGATGCTCATAAAATGAAAAACAATAATTTATTTATAATAATTTTGTAAATATAGATATAAATTTGTAAATCTACTGAGTATGTTAATTAGTAGTATTCTTATACATGGAAAATAAGAAAACATGAGTGGAAGGAAAATAGTATTGTTTGGTAGCTCTTAGTTGTCACGAACAACGATGAGCCACCAGACAATTAATATATACCCCTCCAATCATCTGAAAAAGTTGACATGCCTGATTTAAAGCGTTTTTTTCTGTGAATTAAAATGCACGTGAATGTCGATAGTCATTAAACGAAAAAATAATAAATGTTTTATAATAGTTTTGTAAATATAAATTCTCTACAGAATATATTATTTAGCAGTATTGTTGTACATGAAAAATAGGAAACATAAAGAAGTATCTGGTTTGACAGATTTATTTTGTTCGTGGACAACGAAGAGCCACCAGACAATTATTATCCCCCCTCCAATCATTTGAAAAAGTTAACATGCATGAAGTGAAGTTAATTTATTTGTGATTTAAAAACATGTGGCTGTAGATTCTCATGAAATGAAATAATATAAATGGTTTATAATAATTTTGTAAATATAATCTAAATAAGAATTGTGCATGTTGAATGTAGATAGTTATAAGTTATAGCGGGTGTAAATATAGTAGAAAATGCAATTATCTTACATATTATGTAATCTTAAGGTTATTGAACAACAGGGGGTCCTACAACCCCATTTTCCAGCTCAAAATTTTCCTTTCCCATTTTTTTAACACTCTTAAATATGCCCACAGTCTTAATTTGACCAGCAACCTTTTTTCAGAATAAAACAATCTTTTTAATAGATAATAAATAGATGCATTGTAAATCCCAAAACTTGCTTTCACGTGTCTCTCTGTCCCTCTCTAAAACCTAAATTCCCATTGCCCCCATTTATTGGTGTCGGTCACCGTGGTAGATACTAATGGCGGCTATTGGTGGTTGATTCAAAACTAGTGCAGTTTTCAAGTGGGTTTTGGTGGGATTTCACTGAAGACGAACATAAAGAGGAGATGAAGATGGATATCATGAGGATTTCAGGTGGGTTTTTTTTTTTTTTTTAATATATCCTATTTCTATTCGTGGTTGCTTCCTCTCTTCCACAGCCGAGGTGCCGAGTTGTCACCCTTTTTTTAGTTTTTTTTTCCTATTTTTCTCTCTCAGATTTAGTGTTTTGTGTTTCTTGGATTAAATGAAGGGAGAAACATGGACATTTAAGGTCGGAGGTATAGGTGAGTAGTGTTAAAATTTGAATGTTTTGTTGTTGAACTGAATATCATGGTGTGTAAATACTAATAATCGCTTTTATTGTGATTTTTTCCCTTTAGGAATGCACATTGAATGTAAATATATAGTTCCAAATGAAGTGAGTTAGAGAAATATTTTATTTTGTGTCAATTTAATATATCACATCCAATTAGGACTTTCTATTTGTTTGCCTTTTGGATCCCCAGTTAGTTATGGTTCCATGTTTTGGTTTAGAGATAGCTAGACAAGATTAAACTCCAACTCATGCCGTCACGAATATATTTACAAATTCAATTGGAATGTTTGTTATTTTAAGGTAGATATTGAACGTGTCATAAATTTTAATACACAAAAGGTGGATGAGTAAATATTGATACTTTGCTGTATTTTCTTTACAGGGATATAATAACGTAACAACATCACTTTATTGAAAAGTGAAACATATCTTGAATTTTATGTCATTTCATGAGATCGAAATTCTGTGAATAATTTGCATCATTCTATGATACTAATGAAATGGATATGTTAGAATTTTTCCTATTTCTTTTTTAGCTGAACTTCATAAATTGGTTATATTTCTTTCAACCACTACCTAGAACTTAATTAAAAAGTCTTTTCCATAACAAGATAAGTATTTTATTTTCATTGAGTAATTGTGCACAGTTATTATATTAATATATTGGACAACAATGATGGCACCATATCTTTAATTTTGCAGCATAATCTTTGTTATGTTCTCCTTTATGCAGTATAATTTTAGCTTTTATAAAAGTTAAACAGGCTAAAAATGTCAAATACTGTAAACGACGCTCTTCCGATCTCAGTATTTTTTTGTGGAAATTTTCTTTTAGTGGTTCAAATTTAAGCTTTGAGTTTTTGCTTGATTGTTTATGATCCATGCATACTTTGTTTCTTTCTGTCCTTTTTCCAATATCCTTTATTAGGATTTGAATTGTAAATTTTGGAGTTTATCCTTTTGGGTTATGATATGTAAGTGCTTTCAGTTATATTATGTGCTAACTGCTAAAAGGAAAATGGAATTAGAAACCCAGTTATACTGCTCACCTTGATGCATATAGGATCATAACTGCTGGATGAAAGATTTGGACTTTCATGTTCTATTTTAAATATGAAATACTTAATTCTAAATTGTATGATACTACTTTAATATATTACATCTGGTGGTGTAAATGTTGACTTTGAATCTGCACTATTGTCTTGGTTGCATTGCATCTGCTGTAAATGTGAAAAGTCAAGCATCTGAATCTTCCAAAATTTGTGTTCTATGATTTAAGGATTTGGTTTGAATTATTAAAGAATTCTATGAGAGAATCCCTTTAATTTACTCTGATTTGGTAATTCTTTTCAGTCATGCAGGAGTAAATTTTAGATTTGTTAAATCTGCATAAATTTATAGTGCAAATTTATCTATAAGAGATTAATTTTCTTGAAATTGCATTTAACTCTTCTGAATTTCTAATTCACAAATAACACTGCCCCTTTAAGCGCAGAAAATATGGTTACTCAAGTTGGAGATACATTTAAGAGAATCTCTTCGAGGTTGTTTAGTAACTTCAAATATTTTCTATAATCTTTATATACCTTATTCATCATTGTGTAGAAAATATGATACTGATTAATACTCTGTGTTCTAGACTTACAATGAGGAATGAACATAGCGATGACATGTCTATTAGGCAGACTACATTAGAAGTGCTGGAAACAGGTACCATAAATAAATGAATTAGTATTCACTTTTGTGATGATGTCTAAAACATGAATTCTATTATTTATACATAAGAACATGGATTCTTGAGTTTATGAGTTAAATTTATATTCATAGATGTTCTTTGGGGTAAATTTTGATTTTTAAAGAACATTGGTTCTCAAGTTTATAAAAGTTAATTTATATTCATGGATATTGAATGCTATATTAGTTCATAATTGCCCTGTTTGGCTTCAATTAATTAAATTGTTTGACACTATTAAGTTTTGCTTTCTTGACATATTTGGTAAATAGGAGATAAATTAGCTAGCAAACAATAGAATTTACGAAGGAAAAGTTTAGAAGTTTATATATCTTACCTTCTTTTTGAGTATTATATTTATGGAACATGAAACTTATGGTTGATTCTGGTATATGTGTTCTTGACACTTGTGTGACTAAAATTGGATGCTGAGGGCTAATTTTTCTAATATTGGGATCATAATTGGAGCATTTAGCTAAGTTTTTTGGGAACATTTAGGTTTCCAGTTTTCCTAAGTGGAGCAGTTTTAGCCTGCATTTGCTGTTGAATGCAAGCAATTGCATCATCTTGATTATTGATCAATCTATGGAAATAAAGTTGGCGGGATTATTGCTGAATCTTGGCTTCTGAAATGTAGGAGGAGCATGCTGAGAGACAAAGCAATGCTCAAGGACTTTTTCTACAAGCATACAGCTGGGGCAATTTTGTCTATAGAAATATAGAGCTAATTTTGATTATATTTGCATGTATGTAGTGTGAAACGTTTAGAAATTCTCAAGGGAATAAAACATTGTATTATAGAATCTTTGTAGTTTTAAAATTCTTTTTCATACAACTGGGACATAGGGGAGGGGAAGGAAATTAGGAGAGGGACAAATGTGGTTTGAACTCAGGACCTCTCACCTGAAATGTAAGTATCTATTCGCTATACTACAATTCAAACCATTTTGTAGTCTTAAAATTATAATCACTTTTGGATGCTAAACAATATACTAATTTTGTTTCTATTAAGTATTGTTGTCCGTAGTAGTTTTAAGATGTAAGCATTGTTCCAATTTTTGTTAAATTTTACCCGTGAGATATGTACAGGCTTTTAATCTAAGGAAAAGTGGATTAGGAGTTTGTGTTAATAGGATTATGCTACGTTCACACCTTTTTATGTGTTAAACATGTATAGACTCTTTTTTGTGAACTTTAATCTATTAAATTAAGTTTAAAATCATACGACGTATTATATTGTTTAGAAAGGAGAAAAAGCTATTAAAAAACCACCTCTTAGTTTGCTTTTCATCGATTTAGTGTATTACCTAACCTCGTATTGCTATAGTATTTTAATTTTGTTAAGCATATATAGTGCTAGGCGATGGTAATATATATATTTATGTGTTATTAAAATCTGGGACAGTTATGTTGCAATTTCTAAGGTGGCCAGCTGTTGAGGATTAAAGATATTGATTTGTAATATGAAGCGCAAACCAATGATTTGTATTATTTTGTTTGCTAATGTTTTATATTTTTGTCCAATAATGATTTATTATCTATTATTATTCCTTTAATTAGTCTAGCATCTCGTGCATCGCACGGGTAGGAAAAACTACTTGAAAAATAATATGGAATGTGCTATGTCATATGCTTTTTGTCACACTGTTATTTTTAATGGGGTTGCCTACTTGAGTAATGGTCAATTTGTTGCATTCAAAAGTAGGAGGTTTAGTGATAACTAATAGTAGAAAAGAAGCTATAATAACAATGGTCGAGTCACCAAGAATCTGAAGTATGTAATCACCGTTGACTTAAAATCAGCATTTTAGTATTAAAGTTGTAAATATAAAATGGAACATGTCGACTTCATAGAATAATAGATGTAGGTAAGTAAGTCAGCAGCACTAATTCTGCTTAATATATAGAATTTTCTAAACGTGCTTACTCTTAATAAGTATGTTGTTCTATGCATTAAATAAGTTGAAAAATATGTCTATTTCATTTCATGTGTGTGTTTGAAACCTAATTGCATAATATATATTGTAAATGCAAGCACACTAATTTTCTGATTTTGATTGAATTATGCATATTTGTTGTGTTTTCGGATGATTAATTTTCTAGAGTTATATTTTTTTGGCTAATTATCTTTAACGCTAATAGGAGGAAAAGAAAATACTTGTGGGTTTAAGAATTAGACATTTAAAATTGAAACATGCATCCTCGATCCATCTGTGAAAATATCAGGCAAAACTAAGATGACTGGATATACAGTACAGAAATGATGGCAATGCAAAATAAGAATAAAAATAGTAGTTTGAAAAGGAAACTAAGGTCTTGATAGGTAGCTTCTCCAACGCAGTTTGTAATGTAACTTCAGTTATTCTCTTGCTCAATAACTTTTCTAACTTTGTTTGTGGGCTTCTTTACTGAGTCAGCTCCTCAACCATTATCGACGTAGTCAATGTTAGTTTCACCAGATGACCTCTTCATCGGCTTTTTAGCAGGTGACGTAACCTTATTACCAACTGAGTCTTCTTTACCTGAAACCTCTGTCTCTTCATAATCTTGATCATCTTCAATAGCTTCTTCTTTAGTCTTTTTCCCCTCATTTTTTGTTAGCTCTACATTATCATAAACTTGCTTCACCACGTATACAGTATCACCAGATTCAAAATTTTTCTTTTTTCACATTTAGCTAATCAGGAAACTACTATTTCATTATACTTTTCCCTTAAATATAGTATCGTTGTTCCTTTTTGCGACCAACTAGAAATTTAGCATTTGACTAAATTTGACGATATTCAGTTTCTAACCATGGTAAAGAGTAGTGTAATATGAATTAAACAATTATACACATTTAGCTTCATTACTTATCTCATCTAAACGATTAGAGATTTCCTCTGCACTTTGCCCGACCAGCTCCTTATGGTAGCTGTGTAACGTGCCATAAAAATGAAAAGGTAAAAAACAAAAAAGAAAAATTTACAAAATAATGATTTTTCCCAATGTGCTTAAGCGCAGAAGTTTTTTAGTGTTTAAGAGCCACCAAGGTTATAGGCTTAGGGGTCACTAGGGGTAACTCTGAAGAGCCATTTACGCCCGTATAAATAGAACCCTCTGATGAAGATCTTTGCACAGAATCCCCTCACGAAAATTCGTAACAAATACTAATGGGTGTAACGTACTAAGAATATTGGTGTGAATTATATATACTTCAATGTAACACCCTGTTGAACAACCCTTTTCAGTTCAAGTTCAAGTAATAAGGATTTAATGAATTTCATCCAATGAAAACACCTCCAGTCCAATTCAATCCGGTTTAAGCTAGCACTATGCATCTCAACCAATAGAAATGCTTCCAATCCAATTGAATCCGGATTAATCCCTTTCAAGTTTGATTTTTCTTTTAGAATGCAAGTTAAGTTTGATTATTCCTTTATATTCTTTTGTAATGCAATTCAAGTTTGATTATTGCAGTTTAAGTTCGATTGTTTCTTTTTAATGAAGCTCAAATTTGATTATTCTTTCATAATACAATTTAAGTTGATTTTTCCGTACTAATAAAATTTATTTTTATGTTTTCTTAATTTTTCAACATTCATTCCTTTTAGATTGAATGTTCATGCTTTTACTTAACCATTTTGAAGTTATTTATCAATTTCTTTTTCATAGTCATTTATGCTACTAGTGCACAATTGGCTGTAAAAAGTCAGATTAAAGAAGATTGTAAGTAAATAATTACTTCCAGCAAAGAGTTAACTTTGTGATCATTTTTCCTTCTTCAGATCCTCTTGGCAAGTACAGTGAGTGGGATGAGACTGCATTTCATTATTTTTAGCAACTTTCAGATGAGCTCTTTCACATTACACTAGCATTTTATTTCTTCAAGCCTTGATCTTTCTATTTCATGAATCACACTTTCTTGAAGTTTAAGCTTAAAATCACTTTTTCATAGATATTTTTTTGGGGAGTATCTATCAATAGACAAAAAGGAATGTGCAAAAAGGTTTCTTTATGTTTTATGTGTGAGTATATATATATATATATATATATATATTTCTCTTTGTGTGTGTGCGTGGGTTAAGATAGATCTTCAAGGTCGCCATTAGGAAAACTTTGTCACGAGTTGGGAACATAAGGTCTCCTCACGAAATTATTTAGACTGTTAAGTTGTCCAAATGGGATAATTGGCCAACAGATACCTTGGAATTCAGTGGCTTTCAAAAACTCTTAGACCATCAGGTGTCTACACGTTATATGGGATTGCCAAGTGTCCTCATGTGATTAAGAATTCGTGCTACTAAGGGTGACGTAGAGAATTCTAGTGCCTCATATTGTGTATAAACAACCTTCATTAATATTTCATGTGTTTACCAAAGGCTTATGAATTATCTCAAATGTTCATGAGATTATTTATCCGCTTACAAGGAATTTTATATGGGTCAATTTCCACACATGCATGCCCTACTCGGTGAATATGTGAATGTTCATCCTTATCTTTTTATCATTATAAGGTGATGGATTAAGAGTACATTCCAACCACAATTGAATGGTGGACTCTTTGACCCAAGCGCTATGAATTAGGTTAAGTTTCTGTCTACAGTTTATGGTCATACTGTACTACTTCCCCTGTTGGTGATTATAGATGGAAGATGACGACCTCCCAGATAGAAATTTATGACTCTCACACTCAGATACTCAAGGCAGTCAACATTAACCATGAATTTACCATATCTCTTTTACCATAGAATAATAAATAATTAACATGTCATAAGACTTGTCATAAGGGATCTGATTTTTGTATAGGACCCGTTATAAGTTATTAGCTATTATGATATGTGACTATGAATGTACTATGTTATGCTTTTATGCTTAATATATTATGAATCAATATTTATTAATATTTAAGTTTTTACATGTATAAATCATTTTCTTAAGAGTTAAGTAAAATTTGAAATCATAACTAAAGAAATAAGTTTTAATAAGAACACTAATAAATGGCTCTGATAAAACAAGTGAACATTTCACGTAAGCAAAAATCATTTCCACTGAAAAAGGTAGATTTACTGAATATTTTGTTTATGTTTCCCATAAATTTAAATTTACATTCTTCCACCGTAATGATTGCTTTTATTGAAGAGAATAAACTTGCTGAGGGATAGACAACCAAACAACCAAAAAAATAAGTAATATAATAAACAAATGATTAATTAAATATTAAAATAAATGTTACGTGTTTGCAAAAAAAAATAATAAATAAATAAATGTTACGTTTAGATTTTTTACGAGAGTTGGTATCAGAGTAACCCAGAATTTATGGTTCTGGAACACCCAACATATCTAAGTATTCAAGAGAGAGAGAGAGAGCGATCACCTAGTAAGAAGTCTTAACACACATTTATTATTTTATAGCTTATAGCAATAACATACATCTTTATGCA